>JAFELO010003651.1:38879-60963 GCA_017140195.1 Eumaeus atala
CTTGAAACGCAAATTATGTCTTTATACCGTACCTCTGCGTATCTCGGATAGTCATCAAAGGGAAGTAGATTATTACGGGAATGTTTCCAAGCAGATATTTCAGCATCATGTCCATCAAAAGCTCTGCAAATTAATACATGACTCGTATATCTGCTGTTGTGTACATTTTTAACTTTTTTATAGCATGGCCTATTGGTAGGGGCGGTTTTTACGACTACCGATGCATATATGCATCCGCATAATTGATGCACATGCGCTGTCTTCTTGACACTCGAGAGCATAGATGTTACATGACAGTGGTATGAATTAAGGGAGGAACATTTCCTCCGCGGTCATGCCGGCCGCGATCCTGCGTGTCAGCTGCCTTTGTCTAATACTCTATGTGTACGGTATATACGTTTTATATCATGTCTTTTGATGACTACCGGGCGCATATAGACATCCGCATAAAGTTACACAGATGTACTGCCTACCTGCTATCCTCTGCCCAAACGAAGCAGTGACTACTTTCAAACCGCATAAATCACGAAACCATATCCATTATTTATAGGGTGGTATCATGTCTAACAAGTGTTACACTGTCGGGTTTCTCCTCAAGTGTTTTTGCTTCGGATCAATATTGTAGGGGCGGGAAAATTTCTCGAGCGGTAAAATTCCAAAGATTTTAAAACGGCATCATCATCTCATGCGTAACTCATGACGTGGTGGTCGTGGTCGTGGTCGTGGCCGTGGTCGTGGTCGTGGTCGTGGGCGTGGGCGTGGGCGTGGTCGTGGTCAATGTGCTTGTTGGGATGATGCCCCTCGCCGTACAATTTCCCACCATCTCTCCCTGTCTGACGTTATAATATTATTTGTCTATACATATGGAGTGGAGGCCGCGTTTAGGAAAACTAAGTGTTGGTCGATCGTTCAACAGGTGGGTAGGACTGTACTGATGTTTATGGGCGCTAGTCACTACTAGTTTTGCCTGATATATTAAAATCAGTGACTTTAGCGAACGAATAAATAATTGTTTTGAACACTGTATCGCATTTCTGTTTTTAAATTGAAACAGAAATAAAGTGTGTGTTACATTTGTGTGTATTTACATTTTCAATCTGTTTTTAAAATAACTGTTTCTAGGTGTTAATGTAGGGGAGGCCTATGTACAGCAGTGGACGCCATCCGGCTGATGATGATGATAATGAAGTGTTCATGACTGTTACAGGTTTAGATTGGCATAAAAATACGCTTTGCCTCTCTATTCGCCTCTTTTCCTTCTGGCAAAGAAACTGCCTCACTGAATTAAACACGCATACCTTACATCTAAAACTGTAGAAACAGGTTTCAAAAGGAAGAAACAAAAACGTTATAAGTGTTTCATATGAAATACAACCAACTACCTGAGTTCGGACTGTTATCAGAAATTGATAAATCACAATAACACCCGTTTGGTTGGTCCGACCGGGGTATCGAACCCTCCTCACAACAATAGAAATGTTTGGCTTACTCGGAAACATTGCGTAAGTGCAGGTAATGTTGTAAGCCGCTTGTATCCAGCTTGTCAAGTAACTTGGCTACGTTGCTAGGAGACGCCATGACCAGCGCATCTCGCAGTCCAGGGGTACCCTGTCGCCACACGTCGAGTCCTAGTTCGTTTTCTAGATCATGTATTATGTGTTTATCTGTTTGACTACCAATTTTTATCCCATGAACAGAATACCTGTAATAGACACGACAGTTTTTAAGTAAACAAAAATAATTAATTAATTGTGTTGATAAATTTGATTCTACTGCGCAGCAACGTTTTCGTCGTATCCCATTACGCAGCTGATATTCTGTCTATGTATATAGAAGATTCGTTATTCCCGTGACGACCTACGGGGCCGAAACATGACCTCTTCATTTAGGACTGGTCCGCAAGTTTTGTAGTTTGCGGTAACTCAACGGGCTATTGAACGTGCTATGTTGGATGTTTCTCTGTCCGACAGAATTCGTAACGAAGAGTAAGGCAGAGAAATAAAGTGTCCGATATCATGCGACGAATAGGCTCGCTAAAGTGGCAATGGGCAGGTCACACACTCAGAAAACCAGATGGCAGGTGGGCTAGTAAGGTTCTGGAGTGGAGGGCGCGTTTAGGAAAACGGAGTGTTGGTAGACCGTTCACCAGTTGGGAAGACGATCTCCGTGCAGTAGCCGGTCCGGGATGGATGCGAGTAGCAGGAGATCGGTCTATTGTTTATTGTTTAATTTCACATGTTGGATCTGCATAATGATTGTCTTAGCGGCTAAGTTTAGATTGTGGGTTCGCAGCGCGCTCATGTCAGAGAAGATACCCACAATAAACTCTACTGGGTACCTATCATTCTTTTGGTTGTAATCATTACTTCACAAAGGTACTTAAATTTAGAGTAATTCCTTCCATTACAATTTTGTCATTTATAAAATTCTTTATATTATTATAGGATCTTGATATGAGTTTTTCTTTAACGATTGCTTTAAATTTGTTAATCGACCAATCTGTTACATTATTATTTTTATGGTGTCTTGAGAAGGACAAAGCGAGTTTATTCTTATTTCTAGTATTGATGTTATATAGATCACATTTCTTCTTGAATTTTTCAAAATTTTAAGTACATGCATAATATTTTTAAATGTAAATTTGATTTTTTTAATATAATAAACAAATTTATAATTTCCAAATACAGGCCATGCGATGTCATAATTTTTGCAGTTTTAAATTTATCCTTAACCGACTCCAACCGGTCGTCTTCGCTTTCACTGAAAGAGGCTTATGTTCAGGAGTGGTCCGATAAGGGCTGATAATGATGATACTGATGAAGATTTATATAGAAAAATACTCAAAACTCGTTTTCATTCAAAATAATATTTATAGTTAGCAATATTTTCCACAAGCTGAGTACAGTATGTTCCACAAAGTAAAAAGGCACATAATTCAGTATTTTTTGTAAATTGTGTTAAATCAGGGTTAATTTAAAAAGAAAGTGCTGAAAAGCATCTTGATTTTACCGTATAGGCTTCAAAAAGAGATTTTTCTGATAATTATGAACATGGAAGTGGTTATTAACATCTGTAAACATAAAAAGCTTTCATTCTAATCTATTATCGCGTAGTAGATCACGGAATTCTTATGCACCTGACAAATTGTCTATTATCTAAAAATAGCAAAAATACACATCCCATATATGCATCATTTTTCCAGCGAATACTGCGACATTAAACAAAAGAAGTACAAAAACAGTATAGAGATACATCTTAACGCCTATTGCCACATAGAATTAGTGAAATTGA
The DNA here is from genome assembly GCA_017140195.1 of Eumaeus atala. Classification (NCBI taxonomy): domain Eukaryota; kingdom Metazoa; phylum Arthropoda; class Insecta; order Lepidoptera; family Lycaenidae; genus Eumaeus; species Eumaeus atala. The sequence goes on from JAFELO010003651.1 coordinate 42,171, forward strand.
TTTATAATATATTATTATCTTTACACGATAAGGTATGATAGAATATTATCATCTGATAACCTGTAGGGTGTTATCGTCACACTTTTTTATTAATTTCGTAATATACATATTGTGATAGGATTACTGATAATTTTTAGTTTCCTTCGAGGCCAAACGTAACATATTTTACATCTATTGCTCAAAAAGTTGATAATTGCTATCTCATATGTATACATCATAATTTTTGGATCTCATAATTCCCTCTTCGTTGGTCTTTAAAATTTTAGGTACGAGGGGTGATCGATAAGTATCCGAAACGACAAAGAAAAACTTTTAACGTAGTTTCCTCCTTGACTATTGGACTAGATCATGCATCTAGTCCCGCAATTCATGGAGTTTGGCAACTGTAACCCTTGACGAGTACACAGGCGCGTTGTCGTGGCGGAATAAAATTTTCCTTCCGACTAAATGAGGCCATATCATTCGGGTTCCTTCAATAATTTTTTACAGCAAGCTTGCATAACACTCTCCACTTATTGTTTTTCCTCTTTGCAAATAATCCGCTAAAAGAATCCCTCGTGCATCCAAAAAAAAAACAGTCGCCATCACTTTGCCGGCTGACAAAGGCGTTTTTGATTTCTTCGGCGCAGGTTTTCGGCTCCCAGTCACTGCTTAGATTGTTCTTTTGTTTCAGAAGTATAATGATATATCCATGTTTCATCTACTATTACGCAATGCCGCAAAACACGTTATTATCACACTTAAACAGCGCAGAAAAGATGATAGAATATAATGTGACAAATTTTGTTTGCCTATCTTTGTTTTAAGTTCGTCGTTTCGGCCAGTTATCAATCTGGCATAGTGCAAACTATGAACTTCGCATTGCCACCTCGATTTAAGTGCTTTTTTAGATCCCCATGGCTTGGTTCCTGTTGAAAAAAAAATTGAGTCCAATCGGCCACCAATACATGCTGGGACTGCTGCAATTAATGAAGTACAAAGAAAAGAAATGGCACTATCGGGTACAGATGATTTAACATCCATTTCAGTATAAAATTGCCAGTATAAAAGTGCCAGATGGAAACGTGGAATGTAAGTGGTGGTTAGGAAGATAAGATTATTGATCAGGCTCGTGATAGCACTCCGATAACTCCGCCTATCACATTAGGGAGCTAGCGTGAAGAAGTATTATTATTCGGAATTATACAAGACACTTCATGGCAAGTTCACAGAGGTCAGGCAATGGCGTGCTACCTAGTTCCTATTATGCCTACAATCCTGTATAGGTGTTAATATCATCTTATTAGTCGAAAAGGGCACGAATCGGCCCCTCCTTTCTCGTATATATTTCACCGGTTAAGCACATCATACTACCAATATTCAATACATATTATAAAACTGTAACAAGTGTATGTCTGTACTAGTCCGTAACCATATAGAACATACTGGATTAAAATATTGACCACTCATAAAACTCACCCTGTACCCCATAGTAGGTGGGTGTTATGAGTACAACTATATATATATAAGTTGTGTTTGTATGTTGAAGGAGTATGCCATAGTTAATGATCGCCTAAATCGAGTTATATTCTATTCCATTTTAAACTAATTATTGTCGAAATGTGGCATTTTTGACGATGGCCGTCGACGTCATTGGAGACAGCTATGTATCTAGTAACAGAATGAAATCTAATTGTAACGTAATTTATATATAATTATCTCGAGTCATCAGTCCGGCTGAGTTGAATGTAAATGTGGCAGTAAAGTCATGACGTTCAAAAAGAAATTAGTAACATTTTGAATAAAACACTTTGTTTTTTCAGTATGGATTTGGCTATAGAAGATAGAAAACCTACCTGGGGATTTTACATCTCAAGTAGCCAAATACAAAAATGGCTTTATTACCTATATACCTATAGAAACAATATAACGCGGCCCTAGATGGGCAAAAGCATAGTTTTTTCAGTATGGATTTAGCTATTTCAGAAAACATATCTGGGGATTTTATATCTCCAGTAGCCAAATACAAAAAATAGCTTTATTACCTATATAGGTACCTAGAAAGAATATAACGGCCATAGTTGGGCAAAACTAAATCAGAGCAATATAAAAAATTTATTCAGGTACACTTTTCGAAATGCAGTTCGAACTCCAGCAGTACAGTACTTAGAAAACTGTTCCCCAAACCCCTGCGACACTTAACCGCAGGCATGTGTGAAGGGGAACTATTAGTTCTTTCGAGATAAAAGGTTTTTTTTTTTTTTTTTTTTTTTTTAGAGGGACCTATTACTGTTGGCGGAGCTGTTGCCCTCGCCCCTACAGTTCGTCGGATCTACGGAAGACATTTTGTCTTCAGGTTTTAGGTGGACGAAAGGGGGACAGACCCCCCTCTTTTCCCGCAGAGAGATAAAAGGTACTTTTGGTTATTTATATTTTTATTATATTCTATTTCTTTGCCAAATTTCCTTCAAATCCCTTCTCAGTCTTTGGGTCCAGGGCCACGTATTATAAAATAAAAGAAAATAAAACCCATGACCGTAATATGAAACAAAAGCATTTCCTGTAACAATAACAACAGAAAAGTAGTCTAATTAGAAATGAACGCATTGTTATTATAGGCTCTGGCAAGAGGACAGATAAAAATGATACATTCAGATTACTATATACTATGTTGCAACCTGAATAAAGGTTCGAGCACACATCATTATGTTACATTCAGATTTATACTGTGTTGCAACTTGAATAAAGGGCCGAGCACATACATTCAGATTAATACTCTGTTGCAACTTGAATAGATAAATATAACCTGTGCGGGATTAGACACCTCGCTATAATGCGGCCTTACTGTCAAGTTTGACTCATGACCCGCGACACCGATAGCGAGCAATATACAATTAGGTGTGACGTCATGAGCGCAAGGGCCAAGGTAATTTAGTTATTTAAACAAAACTTTATCTCGTAAAGAACGCGTTCAATGATTATTAGTATTTCTCGAGCGATGGAAGGTTCCACCGACAAATATAACGAGTTGATAGACAAGGGGCGAAGTATAATGCACAAGAAGCATCTGTTCTGGCGGACTGTCACACACGCGATATGGGTGTTACACCATGGTTACATTGGGATGTACTCGGTCCTCCTGGATCTGAAGCATGGCGAGAACCCCATCTTCGTCAATATGGACAAATATAAACCGGCCTACTTAACTGGATGGAACATGGTATGTTCTTTTTTATATATAACATATGGGGAAGGGGGACACCGAGAAACAGAAGCATTTTGAAAAGTACCGACATCCGTATTATTTTCGTGCACATCCGTTCCTCTTCAATGGACCTTTTGGTGTTTAATATTCTACTTTTATAGACTATCGACGGCCATAAAATTTTAGCATTGATTGCCCTCGTCTTTCTCAATCCCGCACGCATTGTCGCGGCACGAAAAACTTCATTATTTAAACAGTCATTATTCTTTATGCTTCACTAGAATTTTTGGGAGGGGAGCAGGGAAGGGAGGCAAGAAATCAGCATAACAATTATGCGGATATCTTTGGGTGTCGTTAGTAATCAACGACTCCCCTTTTGCCCCCATACCTACCATTAAGGAAACTCCTTCCGATCTGATTCGACAGATAAAAATCCACCACAAAATATGTGGACTTGTTTCTTGTGCATCCGGTTACACCACAAATTAATATGTATGAGTCTGTAGGTGCACAGTCTGTAGATACGTTGTTTTTATGTACAAATACCTGGGAGTTTTATTATAAAATTTTAGCCAATTCATGTCATGATCATTATCGCCGTCTACATTGGTACGTTTTTTGCAAATTCGTCTACATTGCAATGAATTGTCCACAAAGTGGAAATTAGAATCAACGATCGCTCAGTAACCAATGTAAGTATCTAATGAATAATAATGAGGGAAAGTTCCTGACGATTGATAAGTGAAGGTATTGTACTAATTTCTTTTTATTATTTATTATGTACAAAAAAGCTGTACAAACTTAACAAAACAAAAAAAATCGTAGCAGCCCTACACTATACTCGTCATGTCTTCGCACTCTTCCCGTTGCCGGGTCGAGGGGGGTCCAGACCGGAGCTTAGCTCCCTACTGGAGATGTGTTTGTTCGAGCCTCGTCAATACGAGGCTGTGGTCGATGCGAGGTCGTGTTGACCTCTAAGTGTGTTGCACATACGTTTATGTGCCTGGGCTATTGGTATCTTTGTACGATCGGCGTCTATCCATTTGTAGGGGCACTGTCACAGGTCCCAGAGCGAACTGGGAAACGTGTATGGTTCCACTCCTGTGGTGGCCCTATGGACAGGCACCGAGTCGCACGCTGTGTTTGCGATACGGTGTATTGGTGGAAAAGCAAAGGTCAAAGGTCAGACGCGACCAACAGAAGAAAGAAAAATAAATTAAATTAAAGGATGGGTCCTGGCCGTGGTGTTGTTGTCACGGGAGAAGCGGCGGGCCGTATCCTTGCGGGGGCGTGGCAACGGGGTTGTCACGTCCCGCTCGGCACCACCCGCGCGGTGTCGGCGATGTCCGTCTGCAACGTCCGGCGAGAGGGAAAAGTGCATACAAGTATATAATTATATAACCTGTGAAAAAGAAGTCAAGTAGATTAGTGAATTTTTTTTTTTTTCTAGCCTGTGTGGGAGGTGTACGGAACTGGTTATCCGTCCGTCCCCCCCTCGGCAGGCTATATTTGTCCGGGGGGCGGGCGTGCCAGGGCGCGAGACCCCTGAGGGTCTCGTGCTCCGACGCGTCCGCCTTTTCGAACAGGTTACTCGACATCCTGCCGACAAAGTCATCAAGTGGCTCGACGCGCAGGTCTCTGAGTATGGTGTGGTTCCTCACGAACCATGGAGAGCCCTACACTTTTTTCCGTTCCTGGACTTATACAGTGGAAGTGAAGAGAAGCCCAACACAGCTTCATCGGATTCACACTACACTGTTCGAAGCAAAGTAGAAAGACGAAACGAAAATAATTGGCTTTCTTTTTTTATGAGAGACAGACAGAGAGAGAGAGAGAGAGAGAAAGAGAGAGAGAGATAGAAACATGTACACGCCGCGCAGCTTACTAAACCCAAGCAACAAGTGTTGTGACAATTTTTCGTCTTACTTCTTTCCGTCTAGACTCCTTCGCAATGCATATAACAGAAGTATTATGTACTATATTGCTATAACACCCACTATCTCTTATAACATGTACTACCTCTTACAAAAAATGGATTTATTTTAACGAAGAGGTTGGTTATTTTTGGTAATGTGTTGAGTCTTTTATTTCCACCTGAAGGTCGTCCGCTAAATAGCGCCATCTATTGGTATACATAGTGTTATGTATATATGTATATTGTATTAATACGGGCATTTCACGTGATGTTTGTAGAGCGTTGCAGGAAGTGGCGCTAACATTTCATTACCTCAAGGTCTTTGGCGAGTGTGTGTCTTTGCGAGTGAGGTGACATATGTCTGCATGTCACAAGTTGTTTTTTTTTTTTAATAAATAATTAAAAAACGTTGTTCCGATCAACGCAGGAAGTAAGATTGCAAAACGCTTAGCAGACCGCGATAAAATCCGTTAGAATAGTTTAAATATAACGTGCAACATTCCCGTAAAATCAGAAAATCATTGCAGATGGGCTCTTATCTGCCTTATGAAATTAAAGTTAGGACTGATAAATTACCTCCACCCACCGACGACTGGGCGGATGTGTATGTGTCCCGGACACATGCTCATAATGGTAATGCAGATGGGTTGCCCGCTTTCCATCTTCCCACTAATGGGCCACCCAAAGTTCGGAAGTTGCACGGTATTAGGCGGGCAACGTGTCACGCTGACCCAATTCGGCTGCAATACAGCAACGCAGTGTCCCTTTCTTAAGTCTCGCCGGCAGTGGAATATCCTATGCTTCGGGTGAAATCTAGAATCTATGCTATCACTAATAATATAATAATTAGGTTTGTATCTTATGTGGCAAAATAAGGTATGCAGCGTAAATTTGCCACTACCTAATTAATTTTTTTTATATTACGGGGCGTCAAACGATAAATCGGAGCCTTTCAACGACTACTGACGCACTTGAACATCAACATAATTATGCCCATGCGCTGCCCTCCTTTATACCCTCTCCCCAATGGGCCACCGGTTATTCATAAACCGCACACGACACCGTAGGTGTCTCTTTATGGCGGTATCAAGTGAGCGAGAGAGAGTGGAGGGGATGTGCCTGGATGTCGTGTCATGCATCACGCATGGCACTACCTCCTCCTATGCAGCATGGCACTACCTCTTACATATTAGCCTAACCTTTTTTTATATATACCTCACCCTTTCTTTTTGTTGTTGACGCGGGAAACGTATTTACGCGCCTTCATCGGCCCTGGGTGGGATCCAGTGGTGTGTGCGTATAGAATTCCGCTCGGCTCAATTGGCTTCACCTGAGTCTGGGGTGTAACCCAGGCTACTGAGCCCCACCGCCACGACAAGGCTTGAACGTTGAGGATATATACCTAACCTAACCTAACAACCTAAAACGAACACTACCAATTATTTCGTTATTCTTTTTTTTTTTTCAGTTGTTTCAAGGAATGTTTTTCTTGTTCTCTTTGACTTACGACCTCATGGAATGGCAGAGCGCCCATAATGGAGCTGGTGGGCGGAGACTGCGCTATTGGAGGGACGTATTATATGGTGGTTTAGTAGTGCCGTTTACTTTGGTGAGTACATAAACGCGCGCTGTCAGTAAAATGCTTTCCAACCATCATTCTGACGCAGCAGCAGTAAAAATTTATTTGACCTGGAAATTATTGCTATTTTTCAGGTCAGTTCATTTCCTTTTTCTCGATCCTCCTATTTGCTTCTGGTTACATTCGTTGCTATGATATAATACGTGGTCGCGGGTGATGCTCTTCAAGACGGACATAACTTATTAAACAGACAATCACAGACGTTGGGAATGTACGGCCAAGAAGAAGAAATATTCGTTGCGCTGTTTAGCTTATCTCTTGGGTCTCTTCTATAATTTTCATCAAAACGTCACGTGTGGTTATCGTCGTAGACTCTGGAGACACAGAAATAACAGCGGTGGATATGAGTGGTGGTTTAGTGGGCTAAGGCCAAAATAATAATGTTTTCCTTAATCCATATTTAAAATTATAATAATAATCATCTGTGGACACATCACACCACGTCGGCCCAGCCATGTGTTAAGTACCGTAAGGACTTGTGTTACAGATACTAGACAACGGAAATATATTTAATATTATTCATCATTTCATCATTATTATCAGCGCTTATCAGTCCACTGCTCTTTAAATGAATGCCAAGACGACCGATCTCGTGCTACTCGATCTCGTACTCGTCTACGACTTCGAAAACAGCACCGTCGACGTTGACCAGCCTAGGTAGAAAAAGTTCGTTGAAAATTATCTTTGTCCTGTCCAAGTTCATCCTAGGGCCAATACGTCGGGGGATTTCATTTAGCCTACGAAACGTTGCCTGCAGGCTCTCCAACGATTTTTTTATATTATTAATACTCATTTAGTATATTGTGTATGATTTTTATATTAGAAACACATATAAAGCGTATATTCATGACCCAGGCGAGATTAGAACCCCCTGACCTCTGGCGTAATGCGCTCGGCTCACCCGCTAACGTCAGCATTGCGCGGTTGTCAAAATAATTAGAATTGATTACAACATTTGAAAGATAAAAAAATATTTGGGTTTCTCTAAAATGTTTTAGTTTTATAATCAGTAAATTATTTCAGTTTGTAACCGTGATGTTCTGGGGTATTTACGCCGTAGACAGACAGCTGATATTCCCAGTCGCCTTCGAGGAGATACTTCCATGGTGGTTGAACTTCTGTGTCCACGTTAACATAATTTTTATATTCGTACTGGAAACCCTATTCGAAGAGAGAAAAAGTCCTGCTGATAGGGACATGGAATTGTTCCTAGTTGTCTTCTTTTCAAACGGATACGTTGTTATGTATGTATACTTGGCCGTTTTTGGGAGAAATGGGAGAATAGCGAGAGAAAGCCCTCTCGTTTTCATAATTTAAGTTAGTAAGCGTGCAGTTGATTTGGCAATTCCTGACGCCCGTCGACATCCGCATAATTATATAGATGTGTTACCCTCTTTTTCTCTTCGCCTCAAATGGGCATGTTGCCCTCCATCCCCCATCCTTCCTCAATCACAGTTTTACGGCATTATCACATGAACGAGAGGTACCTCTTCGGTCTTAGCGGCCTAATTTGGCTGCAATGCCATTGCATTACCTCTTGTCTCTTTCTTGCCGTAATGCCTGTCGACATATTATACTTTCATTAAAAATTAATTAATAGTTAGTAAGAGGCAGTGCTATGTTGCATTGCAGCCGAACTGAGCCTGGACGACCGGGGAAGCACCCCTCGCTCACACGACCTCACCCGTATAGGGACTGCTACGGGACAGCGTTTCCTGTGGATTTTGAGTAACCGGTGGTCCTATCAAGGGGAGGAGGAAAGGAGGGCAATACATCTGCATGACAACAATAATGCGAATGTTGATGGGCGCCGGTAGCCTTCACAAGGCTTATATTGCGTGTTTGCCCACCTCCTTATACACCCTCAGACTCCTGGTATATAAAAGCCTTCTGGCCTTTTATATACCACGGAACAGTTGCTTGGCAAGGTCATCGGAAGGTTTAAACTTTAACCCATTAACCAGTGCTGACGAGACCACACAAAATATATAAGATGTGACTGCAGTGGAAGTGGCCGTGACCTGTGGCGCTCTATGTGGCCTATGTCCAGTAGTGGGCATCGGCCGGCTGATGATGATGAGGATGATGCTTACAAAAACTTTGTTCAAATTAGTATAAAATACTCGTAGAGCTTATGCAGTGCCAGAAAGTATTACATATTTATTTGTGATATATTAAAACAATTTAATTAATCACTACTGATAAGAGCACATATATTTCAGTGTCCCATTCATCATCAAAATCTCTATCAAATCCCGCGGGTAGTGAGATACCAGGTGGACTGATCGTCTGCTACATCAGACTAGATGTTCAAGTGTAGTCGTCCTTTACCTCATCCTCTGACCCATCCCGCTATACTATCCCAATACCGGAAGGACATTGGGTCGCCCAACGGAAAGGGGTCGAATACAAAACCCCCCTAAACTACACTACAGGGATTTTTGTAAAAGGTGGTGCCATGTTGCAATGCAGCGGAATTGGGTCAGCACGACCGGGGAGGTACCGCTCGGTCAGTTGGTATCTCCATAAAGTTACAACTACGGTGTCGCGTTTCGTGCGGTTTGTGAGTAGCCGGTGTCCCATTGTTGGAGAGGGGGGGGGGGGGAAAAGGAGGGCAATACAGCAGCATTCTTCATACTCTGATGTTTATGGGCGTCGGTAGTCGAGAAGGGCTCGTTTTTCCGGTAGTCCCGTTGGCATGTAAAAAAACTTAAAAACTCGTTCATTTGTTCCAGGCTTTTCTCTATATACATAATAGATGGCGTCTGGTTGTACGAGTTCTACAAGGTGATGAGCTTCTGGCAAATCTGCCTCTACCACATCGCTACCTCTGCATTGATTATAATCTTCTACACTATACAGTACCCGATCCATAGATTCATCCATGGCAGAGGAAAAATACCAGCAAAATGTGATTAACGAGGAATTGGAAGAACCAAAGTTGTGTAAGGAGAGAAGAAACTTATTATCAGTTTTTTCGGTTTCTCGGGTTAAATGGCCTGGTCCTGGGTGAGATCTCGCGGCCTCCTGGACACTGTCATAACTGAACCATTGGAAATCCGTGGTAATTCTATCGGCCCCCTCTTTCGCCTAATCTTAACCCTAGGACCCTAATATAGAATACATTAACTAGTAGTAGTGTAGTAACCAAATGGGAAAACGATCTCCGTCGAGTAGCAGGAGATCGACCGTCTTGACGCTCACTGAAAGAGGCCTATGCCAAATAGTGGACCGATAAGGGCTGATAATGATGATGATGGCGGGAATAGTAAAATAGGATATAGAATCTATTAGGGTCCCAGTTTACTATTATATTAGGGTCTTACTATATTCTAACGTAGAATATATTAATATATTCTATATTAGGGTCCTACTATATTCTAACATACAATATATTAGGGTACACTCACACAGTACTATCCTGGTCATCAGCCGATTAGACTCATGCTCCGGATTTGAAACAGGGCATGGCATTAATCGTAGCAGCTATGCCTAGACTAAGATATGGATGAAGACGCATTAACTCCCCCTCCGTTTTTAAACGGTACAAGTAGGTTCGCGGGGCCCCGTAACGCTCCAGTCTTTAGTCTATACGAGTCGTTCATTACCTATCTGTCGCGCCCTACACGGGCGTGTGTCTATCATGAATTTCTCCGAGTAAAAAAAGTAGATTCACTTAAAAATCCCAACCAACTTCATATTTCTATTAATCGAATATCGCCTATAATCGCCTCTGTGGTGTAACGGCCCCAGGTCGGGCAACGGTTATTAATATGTTTTAGATTATTCTGAGCATGCATTGTCCGGGATTGGAATGTGCCCGAAGTGGCCATAGGTTTGCCACCTATGTGCCTCAGTACCTTGGCTAATCGTGGGTGTGCTAGTATATCTGCTGGACTTACGAGTTGTGGATGTACTAGCACACCTCTGCCTATCTCTTTGAGGATAGTAAGCGTGAAAGTACTTTTTGAATATGTTAAAAAAAACTGAGCGCGAAATATATTATAATAATTATTATTATTATATTTGAATAGAAATTATGCTATGATTGTATAATTTTATGTCACAAAATCAATAATAATGGAAGGAGGGTTGTACACAACTCTAAATATTATTTAACTACCTCATGACTTAATGTTGGTATAAATATTGGTAAAGCAGTACTTAGCTAAAAGCTAAACTAACATTAAACTAAATAGTTAATACAATTTATGATCTCGGTGTACTTTACACGAATTGATATTACAATTATAATATTTTTAATTATATGTAATAAATCTTTGTTGTAGATTTTTTTTTGCAAATATGGACGAGATTTTTTTTATAGAATAAGAGGGCAAACGAGCAATCGGCCTTTTTTACGACTGCCGACGCCCATGAACATCCACATAATTAAGACGCCGATGTGAATCCCTCTTCCCCCTCCCCCAATGGGCCACCGGCTACTCACAAACCGTGCGAAACGTGACACCGAATATGTCACTTTACGGCGGTATTTTGTGTGCGAGAGGCACCTCCCCGGTCGTGCCGGCCCAATTCCGTTGCATAGAAGGATGTAGTTGTCATTCATTATGCATGACACTACCTCCTCCTGTGCAGCATGGCGCTAACTTTTCCTAAGAGAGATAAATAAAATCAAATATTTGTGCCAGATTTAACGTTGACACTGGGAAAAGTAGATCTCCCTACCGTCAGTCTTGTTAAACTTGTATATTTATGTGCCATAAAAATTTGGATAAAGTACCTAACTAATTGACGCGGGGCAACGCACGCACAACGTACAGGGCCGGTGAAGGTGTGTAACCTTCACCGGCCCTGTGTGGGGACCAATGTTGTGTGGGGCTCGCGGCAAATTATAATGCCGACTACCCACATAAGCTACGGCGAATGCCATCAGTATCGTCTTTGGTGAGGTGCTCCGTAATTGGAAATCATCACGCCACCTGGGAGGCTCATCAACCCCACGGGACGGACGCCTTCTATCCAGAAAGCTTGCCTCGCACCACAGAACAACTCTACCAACTTAGGGACAGTGGGTTCAGATTCTCATCTTCGGCCCTTGCCCCGTAAACAAAAGCGCCTCCTCTCCATTCTCTATAGCCCCCTATTCTTATAAGAACGCTGCTAAGAACGCCCCCTTCTTATGAGAGGGGCACATGGATCAACCAGTAATTTTAAAACCAGTAAATTTAATTTGTATAATCAATTTTTGTTGTCTCTTTAAAATTTTATTTTTATTCTTATTTTTTATATTACAACATGACGCAGCACTTCTTAAAACTACTAGGAACATTAACAACACAAGGTCATCTAATTATTCACATTTCGTATACACTGTCACCATCCGGAGTTCTGTTCATTCACCTTTTGCACCGGCATATGCGTATTAATGCCCGCTTGATTCCCGCGTAGTAATGAATTACTTGTTCCTGAAATTGAATAAACTAATTAGAAGATTCAACCACAACACACGGTGTAACGTATTTACGCGCAATTACCGTCCTCGCGTAGGGTACTGTGGCGAGTGGGGCACATTATAGTGCGGAATACCCACTAAGAACACCGCGAGTGCCACCCGCGCCATCTTTGGTGTGGTGCCCCAGAACTACAAACTATAGGGGCATCGTGGCGGCTAGTTAGCCACCTAAGGGACCAGAATAAGGATACCACCTTCACAGAGCGGTTGTCCCGCAGGGAAAACCTAGCAACTTTGGGACAGTTCAATGGGAGGAAGGTTCTCATCCTAGCTCCTGGCCGGTGCGCCAAAACTCTTTCTCCGGCTCTTTAGTCCCATCTTCTTATAAGGTGGTACATAGTAGCTCTCTGGACTTCGCCTAGAAGGTCTGAGTTCATGGCAAGCTTTCGAGCCCTACCACCACAACAAATAGGGCAAGCCTGAGTGATCCGAGCGCCAACACTAGCATTAATCGATTTTGCACATTTCTTGACACATGTTGATACTGAATTATATTGTTTAATTCACTTTATAGAAAATTCCCTTCATTGCCTTCACATAAAAATCACATTTTTTGTAGGTTTAGTTAATAGTAAGGTTATTCAGTGTTGGAAATGTGCCCTACAACTATACTTAGTAAGCATTTGCATCAAAAATGCGCTGGATTTTAATATACTCGAAAAACAAACATTCGATCTCAAAACATAATTCTTTATATTTAAAAATCTCGTGGCTCAATGGATCCGATTAACTAATGATTATGGATGATATGAAAATGAATGACTGGCCAATTTTGACAAAATCTGTCATACCTACATGTTTCAGTTGGTTCAACCTAAACCAAAAGTAACATTTTATATCTATTATAACAGACACAAAAAGACTTCGCCGGTCGCCAGTTTCACATAATTTTATCGTTTTAGTCTTGGTTGTCAGCAACTGACATTTCTACGGCTAGTCTCAGACGAAAAAAAATAACACCTTTGGAGGTGGTAAAATCTTAAAATTACTTTATAGTGAGACAGAATCACAGTGCTAATACAGATAGAGTAGAGAAGTCAGCTTAAAACGTGTCCGTCTATGTCGTAAGAGAAAACGAATGTGGTTACTAAACTATAGTTGCTTTCTCATACTCTATTTTTCTTCTTTCATTAATTTCTCTCTGCGTAACGCGGATTCGTGTTTTGATAGTCAAAGATAGTAATACATTCCCATCTTTCTTCTCTACTAAACAAAACGGATACTCGCCGTCATAGGTCTGCCTGTACAGAAGGAAAGCCGTCTATCTACATTATATCTATGGACGGAATACGATCTACGGCTGAAAATTACAAAAATTTACCTGCATTAGATTGAAGCACATAGCTACTAAGGCCATGCCTAACATCAAGTACATGGAACACACGATGAAGGAGGTTTCTATTCGTGGCGTATACACTCGCTCGCCGGGCACAAAGTCCCCAAAGCCAATACTGTAAATAAAAAAAACAATAGCAATGCTCATAACTGCTAATTTGTAGATAAATCGGATGGCCGTTTAAGTATTTTCCTTCTTTTTTAGCATAAGGGAGCAAACGAGAAATCGGAGCCTTTTGACGACTACCGACAACCGCTACCCCCGGCTACTCACAAACCGTACGAAATGCGACAGTGACGCTGTCACTATACGGCGGTATAAAGTGAGCGAGAGGTACTTCCCCGGTCGTGCCGGCCCTATTCCGTTGCATAGGAGGATGTAGTGTCATGCAATATGCATGGCCCTACCTCCTCCTGTGCATCATTGCACCACCTCTTCCTAAATTAAACGTCTTCTTTCTCCTAACACAACCTCCAATGTAAAAGATTGGTAGCGCGAACGCGTTTTGTTCACTTTTTAAACGCCCGGATCGCGCAACGATGGTGCCCGAGACATGATGGCTCCAAGACTTCTACAAATACTGATAACACCAAGGCCAGCTTTATCTGCCTCTTGCGAGCTGCCCCCGTAATTAAAGAGGGGGAGACCAGGGTCCACTCGAATACGATAATAATAGGATAACATAGCTACTCTAAACCATTATCGGGATTCATCTTTCCCATTGGAAAGTTGTTCCTGTATGTCCCACTAACGACCATATACCAGACCTGTACCGTCGGTGCGATGAGTCATCTTATACCGATGAAGCTGCACTGGACTTCAGTTAGGCTACCGTCAAATCAAAATAAAAAATAAGCAACCGATCGCTTATTTTGAGGCGTACTGACTGCAGATTTTCTTACTTAAAATTGAAAATATAATTAACAGAGTTTTTCAGGGTATTTCTTTAAAGGTAGTGGACCTAATATGTGCCTAAAGGATTAGACGAGGGCGTCAATTTCTGTATAGAGCGACTATCACCTGATCTATGCAACCCAGAAGGAAAACCAGGCCCCATCATCCGTTAAACCAACTTCGAATACACGAATCAAAGAATCATCATTATGTCTTCCTTCAGCATAAAAACACTTAGAAAATGTACTTAAGATAGAAAAAATATTGGTATATGGCGGGGCTGGAACCTGAACCACTGGAATGGGAATGCTTAACCGTTAGGTATGAATTGTCTCTAAAATGCGAAATAACAGATTCAAATTTTCAGTTTTGGATCGATATCACTAATACAAGTCGTATGGGCTTTTGAAGTGTTACATTTTTAGGACCTTACCGTGTGCTTAACAGAGAACGCTATTTTATTGTTTAACTATCAACATATCGGCCACTATCTCTATAGAGACGAGCCAACTGCGCAGGACATATTATAGTACGTGTGCGCAGGCACAAGTGCACTCCCTGTTCCTTCATTCTCCTATTCCGATAGGACTGCAGTCACTCAGTGAAGAAATCAGGCGCAGGACCGACGATTTAACGTGCTCTCCGAGGCACGGGGTTGTAACACCCCCAACTTCCTAAATCCGGACTTTTGTTAAAAATTGAAAAATCCTAACAAGGCTTTGGTCCGACCCGGGACTCGAACCCAGGACCACACGGCTGTGGTTGAACATACTCACCATTAGAGCACGCTGTAATTAAACCCTAAATGTAATATTTCCATGGACCAGTACAATATTGCACATCGTTAGGCAAATCATATTTTTTTTGTTAGTATTATTACTTTGTTAATAACGTGTTCACACCTGCTGAGTGAGATAAAGCAGAAGTATGCTCCATCAAGTTTGTCCCACTTCTCCCATAGGCCAAATATTATTGAACCGAACATTATATAACTGAAAAAGAAAATATACATTTCAATGTTGTATGGGTGTATTATTATGGTGGTATTATTTTATTCTAGGAAGAGGTAGTGCCTTGCATGTTCAATGGACACTACATCCTCCTATGTGATTGGGCCGGCACAACCGGGGAAATACCTTTCGCTCACTTGGTACCTGGTGGCCCATTGTGGGGGGGGGGGAGATGATAGGAGGACAACGCATCTGCGTAACAATCATGAGCGTCCATGGGCGCCGGTTGTCATCTAAAGGCACCGATTGCTCGCTTGCTTTCTTATGCTATGAAAAAACTAACGAACTCCGAGCATTGACGGTGTATGCCGGATAAACCCGAGTGGGTTTTTGATACTCCGTGACTATGTTGTAACTGTTATTCATTGTGGTTTTAATAATAATAAAAAACCAATAAAATTGCTTTTTTTTTTCGCTAAAACAATGCTTCCTTCGGCCTCGGTCTGTCTGTACGCGATACCAGGTTACGTTACAGTTTACCAGGTGGGAAGACAATCTCCGTGCAGTAGGCGGTCCGGGACGAATGCGAATCGCAGGACATCGGTAGCCTTGGCGTTCATTGAGAGAGGATGGACTGATAAGGTATGATAATGATGATGATGTTGATGTAGATACAAACTATACTGTACATGCGGAGTAATATTACGTATAAAGTCGTACGTACCCGACCAGTATGGCGACGCAAACGCTGATGGGGACTGTTACAGACTGCACATCGAATGTTATGTAACTGAATTCACTGGACACTTCGCTGGGTGGATACCAGTAATATGGCAATGGAATAGGACCCGTTCTGCTGTAAGTAACATAACGATGAACATAAATTAAACTCGATAAAAACATGCCCTATAGCGCCCTATGGGAGACACCCACGTCGAGCAGTGGACGTTGTCCAACTGATGGTGAGGAACATACATTGAAAATTGATGCGGTTTTATAAAATGATAATTTATCGATATACAAACTACAAGGACAGATGAGACGAGCGATGTTAAAATTTGTTTTATTTTCAGAGATTCTGTGTATACAATGTTGCAACGCCAACGTCGCACTACGACGTAGCAGACCAAACTAAGGACTATCGGCGGCATTCAGTAAAAGGTAGCGCCGTGCTGTATTGCATCAGAATTGCGCCGGCACCACCGGGGAGGATCATCTCGCTCACAAGACAACGTCAAAATGTGACAGTAGCGCTGTAGGATTTCGCGCGGTTTGTGACTAGCCGGTGGCCCATTGGAGAGGAGGTGGCAACGAGGGCAATACATCTACATGACTATAATGTGGATGTCTGTAAAATGCATTTGTTATATTATTTTACACTGCAATCGAATAGGCTGGCCGTGGAGATGTACGTAGCTTATAACACCGAAGCTAAGTGATAGCTATGCAGTGCGTGTTTTATGCGATTAGTGAGAGTCAGGCCTGTCGGCGAGATGCTCTGCATTTCCATTCGCCAGACCATTTGCACTATACTTAATCTTGCTAAATAATACAGGCCCACGTATCGTTGAATATTCTCAACGGAGCGTGGACTTTCGCCCCACATTTTCGAAATCTGGCAGCGAAGATCATGAGGGTACCAGGATCACTTGGCCGACTGCCGCCCAATTTTGGAGAACCCAGTGACGCTCGTAGGAGGCTTTACTCCAGCATAGGATTATGGCTACTTACGGTACCCTTGTATGGGCTGATGCCTTCACCGCCCGTAACAGGACTCACCTTAAGAACTAGCTTAACGTTAAGCGCAGCAGATCATTGCGGTGAGGGTAATACGAGGGTACCGTAAATTTATTGTGCGTAAATGTCAAAGTCCGTAAATGATTCTGTGCGTAGATAGCACTGACCGTAAATGACATTGTGCGTAAATGACACTGTGCGTAAAATATATTGTGCGTAAATGACACTGTGCGTAAATAAGATTGTGCGTAAATGACACAGTGTGTAAGTACATTTTCCCTGTGATAAAAAACTGATTGTTGAATGTAGTAGGAATACAAATACCCATAGTAATATGCTTGTGACCTGCAATGGTGGGGGAAGTCTGCTCCTACTTCTCTTCTCCATTCAACGGCTCGTTCTGAACTTTCGGATTCACTGAAATCGACCTGAGGCAGAAACAATCAGAAAATAGTAAGAGATAGTGGCACGACTTAGAGCGTTTAGTAAGAGGAAGTGCCGCGCTGCGTTGCAGCTGACACGATCGAGGAGGTACCTCTCACTTACATACCACTGAGATAGCTTCGCTGTCGGGTTTGGTGCGGTTTGTAAGTAGCTGGTGGTTAATCGGAGGGGAGGAGTAGTGCCATCATATATTGCTTTATATCGTTCCTCATGAATGTGGCTGTCATGTAAGAAGATTTTTTGTATCGCACTTGTAGTTCCAGAGATTAGCGTGTTGAAACCGACAAACAAAGAAAACCCCTTCAGCTTTATTATGTTAGTACAAATGATTTCGCTAGTTAACAAATTTTTAGTCTTTTATATTTAACACTTGGTTATTTTAGTCGTTTATTATGAAATTACTCATTTTTTTACCTGAGGTCGTGTATGCACTATTCTTCTGCGCGAAAATCCCGGACAGCCGCGGCATAGACACACCAAGGCATACAAACATTTGCACCAACTGGCTAATAGCTCCCCTGTAATTTTATTTAGAACGACCTAGAAATTTTGAACTGGATTTTTTTATTCCAAACATGTCTTCTAAAAGTAAATGGTTTACTAATCAAATTTTTGAAATAGAGCTCAACACTGGTAATTGCTTTCATAGGACGGATTTAGTTTGGAATAAATACAGTATTATTTTTAAAACACTGACAAGCTCTTAAACACTGTACCGCATAGGTACAGTGCTTTATAATTCTGATGAAGTCGCGCGTTACTCCAGACGCCATTATGGGTGAGCTTATAAGCCATGTGCCAATAAACTACACATTTAAACCTACACGTCATGTGATAGGTACAATATGTTATGAACTATCAAATGCTCGAAGGTCGGAATGATGCCTGTCCGGCACTTTGTGACATTTGCGAACAATGCGTTTATGTTAACCGTAGTTATAATTATCATTTTTATAATAATATGTATAAGATGTATTTTTATTAATGTTTTTATATATAATAGAAAAGTGGATAACAGGGCTGGAAAAAATTTACCCAACAATGGGACATATACAGGGCTTAATATGTATAATACAACAGTTTGTTGACGTAGATTATCCGTAAATAGAATTTTATTAAACTAGTTTCTTTTATTATTCCTAAAAATATTAAGTGTCAGCCACTGGGGATTTCCCACAATTCCTACTTTATCAACAATGCTTTTTGATAACGGTAAAA
>JAFELO010003651.1:61083-106768 GCA_017140195.1 Eumaeus atala
GTTATCCATGTTCAAACAAACATACCTGTGTTACAGATATCTGCATATTTTCGGCAGTAGACGATTGAGAAATGTTTATTTATTGTATACATTGTTACATGTCTGTCAAGTGATTTATATCGTCTGTCTTGTGATGACAGCCGTCAAAGCTGATACCTGTGTTGGACACATATAACGTTCACTTCATAACGAGGTGAGGCTCACCTCGTTATGAACTCTCAATGAAGACGAGGTGTCCACATCTCACCTCCCCTCGGTAATGTGTTAAAGCTTGCCATTATACACGTAATACTGGTCACCTAAGGTCTATAACCAAAGATGGTCATACATCTATATGTCATCCTGACATAAGAAATTAACATACACAGCTATACAACATACAGTTTCACTAAATGACGTTCTCCTCACATCCTTCTCGTTGTATGCTCTTGATGAGCGTACAACGAGAAGGATGTGAGGAGTACTGTGTTGTATTAAGCTATCAGCACTGTGTATTCAAAAGACAAACTGGATTCGCTCTGGAGTTTCACCCGCGGACTCCGCTCCCACCGGTCGAAGCGTGATGGTGTATAGACATAACCAAGTAATTAGGAACAAAAGTTCTTGTGGCTATTCGTTATCAATAACACACGTTATACCACAGAGAAAAAAAAACTACGTGCATAACATATGTTCACCCGAACGTTGCTCATTACAATAAAACTACTTTTACGGATTTTATCGTCGTTTCGGGAACTGTACAGCACCCGTGATCGCGGGTGCACAAATTAGTCTTTATGTGTTATTTTGTAATTATCGAAATCTGTTCAGAATTTTTAGCGTTACTGAGTAACAAATATCCATATATCAACCTTTCCAAACATTCGCATCTATAATATTAGTAAAGAATAGTACAGTACAGTATAAATTAAATGCTTACCGATATTACTAAGGTATAGTAAAAAGAGAGGCATCCCGAGTAGCGCATACAATATGGTCATAATTTTCCCCCAGCTCGTCCGGGGACTTAGGTGACCATATCCTGGAAAGAAGATATTAGTAAGTGTATTTTTTTATTTCATGTATCGTAGCCACCACCTCGAACCAATCCTATAATTAGTTTAACAGGAATAGTGCATTTACGTACAATCCAGCCGACCCAAGCGTGCCCAAAGTGTGTGTCGGTCTCAGGCCGGTAGCGATAGCTACTACCGGCTATAAACTGCTGTTCGCTAGCTGGCCCTATTGGCTTTTTTTACTGCAAGTGCGTGTCTTGCTGTTCGTGTTTATGTTAATGTAAAAATTCAGAATGTGGCGACGGAAGAGTCTCACTAGATCAGTGGTTGGCGCTCCGGACTCCAACTCGGTTGGTCCACGTTCGATCCAGACCATGTAACAATTAGTTTTACCAACTCAAGTATATTTTCTGAGCGCTCTTGAAGAAAATGTCGTGATAAAACCTAGATTCGGATATTCAAATTCCTCCTAATCTCGGATTGGACCTGATTTCCCTTCTGATGCTGCTTTCAATTTAATTTGAAGAAAATATGAGAAGTGGGAAGTAATTCCAATTTTCCTCCGTAAGAAAAGTGGACCGTACCTACAGATTGCAATGATAACCTGGCGAGGCCAATGCAGACAATTACATAACCTAATTAGTTACTTACATAACCTATACATTACATAACCTAATTAGTTACTTACATAACCTATACATTACATAACCTAATTAGTTACTTACATAACCTATACATTACATAACCTAATTAGTTACTTCCCACTCACCTATAGTTGTGATTACAGTCAGACAATATAAAAACGAAGATGAAAAACTCCATTGTCGAGACGATCTACCGCCGTCCCACCCACGTCGCACCGCCATCACGATCTTCCGCTGGTAAATTTGGAGCTCAATACCTATTCTGAAATAAACAAAAATCTAATGTGATCCAAATTGCAAGAGGCATTGGTGTCGCATTGGAACAAAACAACCTGGGATATGAGGTTACATAACCGGATTTCAGCTACGGTGCCCATTTCGATAGCTACCAGTCGCCGTTTATTATACTGCACTAGTCTTTACGCAGACATAAATACACTCTCTATACCAGTTTTCTCCTATTTTTTCTGCAATCCGACACGACCGCAGACAAAACAGTTGCAGGGCCCGATGCTCACCAAGGCACAGACGTGTAACATAGCCAACTTCCTGGCCCCACTCTTCCTGAACTATTCGAAGTTGTAAAATTCCAACAACAGGTCTCGGGATCCAATCTATCTAATCTATAATCTATAACAAATCTCGAGGCAGCCGGAGAAATATTTCTCGATTTCTACTTCTCCTTGAGTAATCGAAAGACAAATACAGGGGAAAAAACGTAAATAGACTGATCCCTCTGAACAAAGTATGATACGTCGGTTCGGAGGATTTGATAAACATCTACAAAAGGGTTTCATTAAAAAGACAGTCTTGTTGATATTAAATAAGATCACTCAAATTGGAACTTTTCAATACGAAAAAATACTTTTTGAGCATTCGCATCGAGATGGAATATTTTTATTCGTCTCCAGGTAATTAAATATCATTGCTAATTGAGAATCTTGGATAAAGTACGAGTAACTAACTGGAATTCACACAAATCACTCAATACGCTACGAGCTTTCTTTACGATCCGTCGTTTCAGATTGATCAAAATGACACATCGTACCGTAAATTAAACTTAATTGTCATAGCTATATACACACCTTTCTTTGAAGGCTGTTTCATTGAATAAATTAAGAGTAAGCGTAACGTTCTGCCACAGATATTCCGCAGTCTTATTCCTCTCCCGCGCCATATTGTTGCTTCGTTCCGTCTCGCTCGCACCCTCTATCCCTTGAAACATAAACGCCCCTGAAATATACAGTTATATATAAATTACATAGTTGAAAATTATATTCTGACAAAAGTGGTATTGAATAAAATTTTGAAACACTAAGGGATTAAAACCCTAAAAGTATGAGAAGATGATGATTAGGGTAACCTCAACGGATTGCACAGAGGGCGCGATTCTCCCTAATTATAGTAGCTCTACTCCTCTCTTTAAGCTGGTGTCATGGAACTTTGCTGTCTTGCCATCCTAATAATTAAAAAGATAATAATATCGGTTACCTATGACAGCCCAAAGCCTACATATTGAGCATTGTAATTTCGTCGAACGTTGAAATTCCATAGGCAAGCAATAAAAAGCTTACCAATTATGGTGTAAGCGACTACTAGCAGAGTAACCCCGACATTACTGAAGAGGAAGGCGAGGAAGTTCCTCACGTAGTGCCTCACGCGAGAGGCGAGCTTGCGCTTACGTCTCGGCATTATGCGTCATCCCGGCCACGCCTCCGCCGTCATTGGGGTAATCCTAGCTTCTTAAATCCATGGCTGACTGTAAGTAAATAATTATGTGGCAATTATAAGGGCAACCAGTCGGCCTCCTACCCAGTGGACTGACGACTTGGTTAAGGTGGGGGGAGCTACTGGATACGTGTGACTCGTGACTCACTCCCACCATATTTGAGCGCCTATGTACAGCAGTGGACGTCGTACACCTCATGATGATGGTGATGTATAATATATTCCGGATTCAATATCAGTAGAGCTGACGACAACGACGTCTAGCTCGTGCTAAGGTACAGTGCGCCGACGTACTGAAGCAACAGAGCGAGTGTGGGTAGGTGAAAGGGAAACGAAATGGGACTTTACATTCTAGCGAGGTCGACTGATAATGGGCATGTGTCTGTTAAGACCGTTAACTGCGTGGGGTCCTGGGTACGATTCGATCGGCGGGTGTCGTCTGTTAAGACCGTTAACTGCGTGGGGTCCTGGGTTCGATCCCCAGGTCGGGGAACTATTATTAATATGTTTTAGATTATTCTGAGCATGCATTACATTGTCCGGGATTGGAATGTGCCCGAAGTGACCATAGGCTTGCCCCCTACGACATCATGGGCCCTCAGTACCTTGACTAATCGTAGGTGTTTTTAACATATACACTGGACCTTTGGATGTACTAGCACACCTTTGCCTACCTCTTCGGGGTACGGGAAATTGAAACCTCCGTCGTGCCGGCTGAATTAGGCAGCAATGCAGCACAGCTTCCTCAAGGTAAACTTGACCTTTCCTTCATAACGGCAGCCTGATGAAACCTTAAGGCTCAGTGACATGCTTGCACCAGTCCAGTCTGATATTGTATTCTTGGCGACTCTCAGTTAAGCAACACCCAGATAGGTGCCTTTTTATATTATGTTGAAGCAAACGAGAAGTCAGGGATTTGCGATTAATACTGGCGTCTATAAACAACCGCACAATTGTTATGCTAATTTATTACCCTCATTCTCCCCAATAGGCCACGGAAACTCACAAACCGCACGAAACGCGACAGCATACCTGTCACTTTACAACAGTATCATGTGCGAGACACAAGACTCCGCTGTCGTGTTAGTCTAGTTTGGCTGCTATGCAGCATGGAACTACTTCCTGCTATGCATGGCATGTATCTTAATGGTAAAAGTCATGCTCCCTTTGCTTGGTCATCAATGAAAATAAATACTAACTGGACGTTGGAATGGTCATTGATATGTTTCATAATAGACATATAGAATATACGGAAAACTTACCCGATTACATAAATACATTTTAATTACATAAATACATTTTAATTAATAGAGCTGATCTACAAAACTGACTTTCACACCACAAACACACTGACAAAACTGTCCTACAAAACTGACTTTCAGCAGTCAAAGCTTTTGACGTCACACACGGCCGCCAAATAGAATAATCATAATTACAGGTACATAAATAAAAAAGGTCACGTAATTGATTAAATATATTAGATTTTTTTATAAAACCACAAGAACAAAACTGTTTGGAACGATTTGCGCTCGCACTGTCATGAGCCAGTAGTGAGGCACAAGTGGTTCATGTCAATGACATAGAATATAATAACATAAATACGTTCAGATAGTACACACTAAACTAAATTTGCATGTAATAAAAATATTACGTATGTGAAATGTATAAACTTCACATACATAATAATATTTTTAATATTTAGGCTAGATGTGGTGCCTCAGAAAAATAAACTACGATAGTGAAAAATAAATATTTAACAATCATATTGATGTGGCGAATTTTATTGTTTGATCCAGGTTTCAACTCTATTTTTCAAAACTTTTTTTTATGACCGAACTTCAGAAATTGTTGCTAGGAATGTGTAATAATCTAAATGGTTTAACCCAAACCTGTTTAAAACTGTTTGATTGTTGAAATAAATTAGTCAATTCAATTTCTTATTTTCTTAGAATGAAATGAAATGAATCAAAGCAAATAATTAATAGATGCATGCGACCAGAAGACCTGTAGGTGCTTTGGTCTAAATCACTGCGCCTGTCCAATTAACAGGCCGGAGTCCGGACTAATAAACCCATGTTACTTCACGGCCCATGCTCTCTATACTGCTTGTTAGCTCTTTCGTATTTTGCATGTAATTTTTTTCCTACTGCAAACCTTACATTGCTCTTTTCTTCTTAATAAACGTAAAGTGGCAACTCTACACACAAACCCTCAATGACACTCCACGCTAATATTAGAAGCGCATGTAACGGCGCTCGCGTATCAGTCCTAGTTCTTATTGTGTGCCACCGCGCCGTCCGGGGTATTTCGGGAGCGCTGCTCAACGCGACTGACCCGTGTGTGTATGTTCATACCGTGTGTTTCATAGCTCTCGCATATTACCCCATTTTAGAACAAGTCCCTTTTGGTAACAGCACGTAGCCAAATGGTCGAGGCCATTCTACGAATTAAGGCTCATTATAATTATACTATTACTGGCAGTGCCCTTCAGTTTCACCCGCGTGACATTATAAAATTCCATCCATTAGAAACTTTGCCCCCCCCCCCCCTTAGTTTGCCTCATTAGGGATTAAATTTCTAAAAATCTTTAGAAATTAATCTCTGGTCCAAAATTTATGTTTCTAGGTACACTTGTTTCAGCTGTGCGCTGTCTGTTAAACAGGCTATCGTCTCTAAGTATCGCAAGAGTTTCATATATCTATAATATGATTATTTCTATACTAATATTCTAAAGAGGAACTTTTGTGTATTGTTTGTGCCACCTGCAGCGTCGCGTTTCGTGCGGTACGTCAGTAGCCGGTGGCCCATTGTGCTTGGATATAAATCCTTAACCCATTAATTCCATTCCATTTAGGACGGTTTTTTTAAGATGTTAAAGATTGTTGGACAGCTCCAACCTGTTAAAAATTTAAAAGTGTGCAATTCGCGTTCATCTCTAAAGTAACAGAAATTAGTTATTAGTTAGGCTCAAATGTGTGTTGAAAAACATGATACAACCGATGTAGATTCGTAGGAAGTATGAATTTTTAAGAAGAGATAATGCCATGCTGCATGGGAGGAGGTAGTGCCATGCATAGTGCACGACACTACAACCTCCTATGTAAAGGAATTGGGCCAGCACGACCGGGGAGGTACTTCTCGCTCACATAATACCGCCGTAAAGTGACATCTTCAGTGTCGGTGGCCCATTGAGGGGAGGAGGAGGGCAACGCATCGATAGTAAGTATGTTCATGGGCATCAATAGTCGTAAAAGGGCTCCGATTGCTCGTTTGAAAAAATAATTTGTTACTTAATCCGTGCGGTAAGTTCAGATCAGTTATCCACGGCAAAAAATAAACATGCTTCCTTAAAAAAAAAAACAGGACAAATAAATGTTTCCATAGCTATAGGCCGTTTCATTAAAGAAAATGATAAGATTATTTCCTCGATTTTCCAAATTCAACAGAACAATCCCCGTGGACCTAGTAGAAAATGGATTAAACAGTATATAGATTTGCAATTGCGTGTTTAGATTTCCGTTCAATGTTATAATAAACGGCCACATGACATCAAAAACATAAATTAGACCCAAGTTCATAATAGCACAGTGGGGCAGGCGAGCAATCGGAGCCATTTGGCGACTACCGAAGCCCGCAAGGTTGCGCACATGCGTTGCCCCCTTCACTTTGTTACCCTCAATGGAGCACCGAATACTCTCAAACCACACGAAACCCCTATCGATTTCTATTACTGCTTTTTTTTGATCTGGTAGGTATGGTCTAAATTAGAGGTGGTTAAAAATATAAGTAAATTTTAAAGGGAATATAGAATGATAGTGTTCTTGCGCTTGCTTGCTCATCACTGGGGACACGAAATTGCCCCTGCAAAACGGAACACATAGACGAGACATACTGGAACATGACGTTTGAGGTCATTCACTCTTGGCATAAATGTTATTGCATTTGGGTACTTCTAGCTCACATAACGTTGTCCTGAAATGTCAGATATCCTGTCGCGTTTTATACGGCTTGTGAGTTTCTATTGGCCAAGTTTAGGGGAAGACGGTAGAAGGGCAAAGCATCTGCATAAAATTTACGCGGTTGTCTATTAACGTCGGTAGCCATCAGAAAGCGTCCACTTCTTTGGCCCCTGATAATATAAAAGAACTGGTTGTCTGGAAGTTGGTTAAGGGAAGTTATAATTGTATGTGATATTTGTTATCGAATTGATCTGTGAACGCATCCTCCGATTGAGTGAAAGAGGTGACCTGTTACGCCCATTTAGAACAATACTAATCATTCTGAATTTGGCTAGCGTTAATGTTTTACAAGTCATTCTCACGTCAGCAGAAATAATACTATGCTGCGAATGCGACATAATTCGTTAAAATCAAAAATAATCCATGTTGATACTGTTATATCTTAGAAATGTAAAGGCCCATTTCAGTCTAACAATAGTCCATCAGCATTTCAACGCTGATCCATTAGAGCCAGACTTATTTTCGAGTCAGTCTACATTTTGTTCCTGAAATTAGCGTTTCATAATGAACTGTGTTGCCTTTGAAATAATTACTTTCTGTCATAAAAAGTGACTTTTATTGCCCGGGCTGTTAGCGTTAGCGTTAAACGACGTCAAACAAAATGAAAATAAAACACCGATACTTCATTCCGTTTATTTTAGTAATTTAGTGTTTAAAATCAGATTACATTTTTCTTAAGTTATTTATGTTACATTAAGAAAAATTAAATTAAATTATTAATTAATATACGGCATTAATATTAATTAAATAATTATACCTAAAAATTTTAATAAGAATT
Source organism: Eumaeus atala (assembly GCA_017140195.1). Taxonomy (NCBI): domain Eukaryota; kingdom Metazoa; phylum Arthropoda; class Insecta; order Lepidoptera; family Lycaenidae; genus Eumaeus; species Eumaeus atala. The sequence goes on from JAFELO010003651.1 coordinate 69,248, forward strand.
ATTAAGGCATTTTTGTGCCATATCTTCTGTTGGTCAAATACTTATGTATCATAATCATCATCATCATTATCAGCCCTTAGCGGTATGGAATTATTTTGAGGTAGCGCCACGCTGCATTATTTTTAAATTTGCAGCTGAATTAGGCCGGGACGCCCGGGGAAATACCTCTCTCTCGCATGATTCTGACCCAGAGTGACATACCTTTTGTTGTCGTCGCGTTTCGTTCACTTTGTGAGAGCTCCGGTTGGCCCAAACCCAATCCCATGGCAGCACAGTGTTTTAATAACAAGGAGTGTTTTAATAATCAATGATGCCGGAGAATCCCTCCGTGAACTTCCTTGCCCAGGACCTGTACCTGAGGTTGGAAGCCTGGGCTGCCCCGCGTATTCCGGGGGGGGGGGGGAACTGGTGCTCATTGATGATATTGCAAGGAGCAAAGGCAAGACCAACCCGAAGGCCCCCTGCTGCTTTTGTTGTGAATTTCTGCAACATACGGCGGCTGCATTCCAAGTTAAATGCCATCCACCACCACCTAGAGACTGACAAGCCGTCTCTGCCCTTCTTGACCGAAACGCAGATATCTCGTGCCCAAGGTGTGAACTAGTAGACTCCTCTGTGCCGCATGCTGGTGTGTGTGCATACAACGCGGAGGATATCTGCTTTCGTCGCCTCTGCAATCTTGAAGAGAGTGATCTCTCCATCATATGGCTACGCGTATATTGCGACGACCACCCTCGCGTCTATGCTTGCCCTTATGTCCACAGTGGTAATGTCGACACTGACAACTCCTCGAGTACATCGAAAAGGCTACGGATTTCCTTCTAAAGGGTAGGGATCTGCCCTACCGCATAGATCGTGGTTCTTGGTGATTTCGACGCCCATCATACTGAATGGCTAAACTCACGCATTACCGATCACGCGGGTAGATCTGTTCACTACTTTTCCTTAGCATATGGTTTAAAACAACGGGTCTCATCGCCTGGTCTGGTCGTACGTGGTTTCCTGTTGGACCTCCTGCTGACCTCCACATCGGAAAGCTACCAGGCTACCAGCTTACTGTCTTATCCGCAGTTCAGAACCAGTAAAACGCAGATCGCGGCGTTTCCTTGGCTGCCGGCGTGTCCGGCACTACAGGTCAGCAGATTGGGTTGGGATGCATCTCTTCTTTGTATCTTACCAGGACTTACTTGGGACAGATTTGCTTCTCGCTGGATGATCCCAACGCTGTTGCTGACACTGTTGCTGATGTGGTGCAGCAAGGAATGGAGCTCTTCATTCCGCACTCATCGGTACCCATTGCTGGTAAATCATAACCGTGGTTCAATCGCTCCTGCAGACTGGCGCTACGCCGTATGCAAGAGTGCTATCGGTCCTGCGCTATTGCGACAGCGTGCCAGGATGGAAAAAAAAGCTCATTCAAAAAGGAGTATAATCACGCTTCCAGGTCCTACAAAAGAGTTATTGCTGGGTCCGATTCAATCGGCAGAATTGGCGGGAAGTTAGTTCGCCTTCCTTCGGGAACTTATGCTTTCTGGTCCCAGGGAATTTTGCTCAGCTATCCTTACCATTTTGGCACCGGAACGATGACTCGTTGGCCCATGCCGCAGAAATATAAGCCGGTCTCCTGGGCTATCTATTTGCGTCCAAGTCTACTTTGGATGACCATGGAACTCCATCGCCTACTATCTAGCAGTGTGAACACTCAATGCCGGATATTGAGTTTATGCAGAGTTATGTGCGCAAAATGCTACTCTCCCTGGACATCCACAAGTCGAGTGGGCCCGGTGGCATAGCGCCGATTGTTCTGCGGATATGTGCTCCGGAGTTGACACCGGTGTTGACGCGTCTGTTCCGATACTCCTACTCTGTTGGCGTCGTCCCAAGCTCTTAGAAGACGGTTTTGGTCCACCCGATCCCTAGGAAAGGTGACCGCTCGTATTCATCGAACTACCATAATAATCGAATACCATTTAATTAGCGATCGACAATGGGGTTTCCGTCAGGGACGCTCGGTTGGAGACCTGTTACCTACTTAACGCACCGGTAGGCGGAGGCAATTCAGACCAAGAGGCAGGTACTGGCCGTTAGTCTGGATATAGTGAAGGCTTTTGATCGGGTCTATATGCTAAAGCGTTCCTTTCGAAGCTTCCATCTTACGGACTGCCTGGGAAACTATGCGACTGGATCACCAGTTTTTCGACAGATCGCAGCATCGTGGTCATTGTCGACGGTGCATGTTCGGACCTCAAATCTGGCAATGCTGACGTTCCGCAAGGGTGTGTTCTGTCTCCCACGGTGTTTCTTCTGCACATCAATGATATGCTACAACCCAGGGGCATTCTTTGTCATTCAGATGACAGTAGTGATGGTACTGGCCACATCAATATTTTCCGGGAAAACGTCACCAAGTATGGGAACCAAATTGTATCTGAAAACTTGACACTCTTTATTGGCGAAAGTCTCGGAATGGGGCCAACGTAATTTAGTCCTATTTAACCCGGAAAAGACACAACGTTTAACGCTAAAAAACCCTTTGCCGTCTCCTCTCCCTTCGAAAATACCCCCCTAAGGGCCTCAGCTAGTGTCGGGTTTCTTGGACTCGACATATAGAGCAACGTTCAATTCCGCAGTCAATTCGAGGCGAAGGCTAAATTAGCCTCCAAGAAGCTGGGTGTACTCAATAGTGCGCAGCAGTACTTCACGCCACATCATCGGCTGTAATGATTCAATGCGCAAGTCCGACCGCATATGGAGTACTGCTCTGACCTTTAAGTTGGTGCCCCTAAATATCAATTCGCCCCATTTGACGGTATTCAACGTAAAGTGAGTCGAATCGTTGACGACCAGTTTGTTTCCGTGCAGACTGATGTTGGCTCGCTCTGAGTCTTCTACCGCATCTACAACGGGGAATGTTCCGAGGAGCTGTTCGGATTAATACCAGCAGCGGAATTCCACTTTCGGACATCACAGCAGAACTCCAAGTTCCACCGTCACCTCCTTGATGTCCGAAAGTCCACAACTGTGCGTTACAAGCGCAATTTCCTACCACTCACAACTTCCATGTGGAACCGACTGCCACCATCGGTATTTTCGAACCGATACGATATGGGGTCTTTCAAGAAAAGAGCTTAATACTATCTTAAAGGACGGCAACACGCCTGCATAACCTCGGGTCATGCGGATGTCTATGGGCGGTGGTAGTTACCTACCTCCTGCTCGTTTGCCTCTTATCCTATTAAAAAAAGGAGGATTAATTTAGGCTGCTCAGTATTTCCTTCAAGCTCTCCAACGATTTGGCCAACACAAGGATATCATCAGCGAAACAAAGATGTGAGAGGTACTCGCCGTTAATATTTATGCCGCATTCTGCCCAGTTTAAGTCTTAAAAGCGTCCTCCAAAACATCATTAAACAGTTCCGGGGAAGTAACATCACCCTGTCGCACTCCTCAACGCAATTGAATCGTCCTTGTTCGACCTCCAAGTGTCAGAAATGATATAAAAGCAGCGTCATATAATGCTCTCAGTACTTCGACGTACCCCCCAATCGTCCTGATATCGCTGTGAAACTTCCAGTACAGCCCAGGTTTCGACAGAGTCAAAGCATTTTCATACCCCACAAAGGCAAGGCACAGTGGCTGATTGTACTCATGTGTGTTTTGTACAACTAACCACATGGTGAAAATGTGGTCCATGGTGGTGAACCCTCTGCGAAACCCGGCCCCTGTGGCTGGAATTCCTCAAGCTTTGTGGTGAGACGATTCGTCTGACTCTTGAGAACAAGTTGTAAATATGTCCAAGATATATACGTGAAATTGGTCTGTAATTACGAAGAAATGATTTGTCACCCTTTTAAAAAACAAAACAACGTCACTTCGAAGCCATGCCTTGGGAGGTACGCCCCGCCGAAGGACAAAACCAAAAATCTTTTTAGCTCTCGTAATACAGGTTCGCATCCTGCCCTACGGAGCTCGACTGTAATTCCGTCATTCCCCGGGTCCTTTTCCCTTGTAAGTTTCGCAAGAGCCAGGCTGACCTCACTCAAGCTGAAGTTTGGCAGATCGCCTTACAAATGTCGTGTCAAGCTTGCACGCGGATCGTTGTTCAGTATATCGGGATGAGGGATCGGGGATGGGTGAGACGTATACAACTTGCTGTAGAAAGCTTCGATCTCCGATACTATCCCAGGTTTAGAAGAAACGGTAACCCCAGAATCAGTCCTAACCTGTGTCCGATGACTTTTTCCTAGCCTGCCCACAAAAACCTTCGACCCTCTATCCTACTCAATCGCTTCGGTAACCTGTTCCGTATTCCGTCTCGGCGTACTAGTTGCGTATATGTTTTTAATTGATTTGTATTTGTGTATTAAACTAACACTCTTTAAAAGTAGCAAATGTTATTTGCAATCAGAAAAATATTTTTTTTCTTTGTTACAATTTTTTTTTTCAATACTATGTATCTTTTATATTAAAATGAACTCAATAGTTCTACTTAGCCCCATCTGAATAACTAACAGTTTCTGCATGCGTATTGGATTTTATCGGAATTCTCGCTTTTACAGGTTATACCACTGCGGCCGCCCTAACAGAGCTAGGTCGACCGTTTCTTTTTCAGTCTTCTAAACTTGCGTTGTCGGTAAGTCGTTTAAAAGTACGATAAACGAATCTTCTGGTTAAATTCAAACTTTTGAACATCTAAATAATTGATTTGCAGCGTTATCACAACGATGTAACCGCGATACAGTTTCCTTTAAGCGTCGACTCCTTATTTATACATACGTAAAATTTTTAATTTTTTTATTCTTAATACAAGTGAGTTGTTATTGTGTTATTGTGTGACAGAATCTGTTACCAGACTTGGTGAGTATATACTGGGAGCCACTTGCTGTCAGGGCTAGAGTTTTGTGAAATTCTCTGAACCTACCAGCCAAATTTCAAGTTTGTATGTTAGTTTCTAAGATTTCGTGATTTTGTGGACAATTTTGCGCCAATTGTTTCGGTCTTCGGCAGCATGTGCGGCACCAGCGACAGTGGTATTTTATGTAGCCCAGATCTGGTTGGTCCAGCGCAAAGGGCTCCGTCCGCGTGATGTGTGTGTGTGTAACAAAATATTTGTTTCATAAGTATATAATTTTTGAGGAACGAAAAATTTTAATTAAATCAAAATTTCATTACCCTAGGTAAAGAATAGAGAATTCAACTCAATATGTTTAATTAATTTATACTGTCTCTCGATAACGTCATAGTAAATTATTGTTAGGCACAAAAAAATATGTTATTAATTATTTAAAATGTATAAAATAGCCAGCTTCGTAGCGAGTTATATTCATTTGGAAGAGCTAACATGAATATCTCATCTTTTATATTGTTTGCATCGAGCATTGCTCTTGCAGCGGCGACAGTTTTCATAAAAGCTCCGTGCCCAGACTTTAAACCAGTGCCAGATTTTAGTTTTGAAAAAGTAAGTTTTTTTTTATTTACTACAAATAAAATGCATGTTACTACATGTCTATTGTATATGTATAAGCTATATTAAAATGTTACGACGTTGGTAGCATTGTTCTGTGGCGTGTAAATAATCCTCCTGTTTTGTGTCGATGATAATGGTCCCTCACTTAGCGGTCTGTCTCTAGTGATGGTACATTGGCACTAACTGGGTTTCATTGGCCAATCCTTGTATGTCTATCTGTGATAAACGCACCACTAGACTCAACCCAAGACCGGTGATGACCCACATAAGAGGTACCTAGCGTCACAAACTTGAAAAAACATTTCCATCGTTACCCAAACTATGTGGCCTCTTTCTATTATATATGTCCTAGGTCCTCCTATCGCACTATCCTGCTTCTGCCCTATTTTGTTCAGATCTACAGCATCAGTTTAGCATCACCAGGCGCCTGTCTCCCGCGGGGCGGGTTTTTGGTTGTGTATTAAGAATTTGGTTTATCCCTGAGTCGAACAATGTCAGTACGTGGAGTGCTATTGTTAAGTTTTCTTTGTTGTTTCTGTTGATACGTCCAAAGGTCAACTTTTAACAGCTAGCCCTTTTTGTAGAAAAAGTGGTAAACGAGCAGCGATCTCTAGACACCCACTGAATCCCGGGTTATACCCGGCTATCCGCGATTATAGGCTTTATTCTTGAAGAAACCCAGGTCGTATCGATGCGGAAATACCGAGGGTGGCAGCTGGATCCACACCGATGTTTTGCGCGGCAGCAAATAGCACTTAAAATGCACAGTTGTGGGCTTTGTGGTAGATACTGTAAAACTGTAGTTTCACATTTCTACCCCGATGTACGAAAATGTAATTACAATGCTGGTAATAATCCGTACAGCTCTGTTAAAGGCAACAGTAATAATAGTTAATCTTCTTTATTGTTTTAACCATGCTGTAGTTGCTTCGGCAAGCCACTAGTTTTAATAGTAAATAGTAACAAATTATTTATGGAAATCCATAACTATTAATAATATATACTGTAAAATCTTGACGGAATGTGTAGATATTTGTAACGATTTTAGTACAAAGGAGTACGGTACGAGATTGCCAGATATCCAGATGATTTAGAGATGAAGGGAGACTGCGGGAGAATGGAATACTATAGAGATAATAACGTATTCAATCTAAGTAATGTTGTGAACAACAAACTTGAGTTTTTCACCGGCACAGCCAGGCTCGAGGGAGGAGTGCTCTACCACGACTCTTCGGATTTAGAGTAAGTATTAAGGACCCCGTACATCATCAACTTTGCTTGTAAAACATTACGTGTTTTTCAATCCGAATGTAACGGGTTGTTTGTGGACGTTCGTGGACCCAAAAATAGTCAACACATTTATAACCTTTTTACTGTCGTACGGTCTTGCTGTTCGTGTTTGTGTTACTTTCGGCGGACTTAGCAACTGCTATCGCGACCGCGACGTCGGCGTCGTGCAATACGTGTTTCGGCGGACAGTAACGGAAGTTTGTTATTAACGTCGGACCGTATTCCGACATTTTAACCATTAATTTGTTCTTGTGATTTAGGGCACGATTTTTTCGAAACAGCTCTTTGAAGTGGCCTTTAATCGGGCTCCTGTACCTGTGACATCCGGTGGCCATGCATTAGGATCTGTTTTGCAATTTCTTCAGACGTTCTATTTGGATGGGGGATATGTGCGCGAAACGACGTGATCGGTCGAATACATGTAATATACAAAGTGAGCTTATGTGTTTATACCATTTTGCACTTTTTGTTTACGAGAGGATAGAGCTTAGAAAGGATATATCGTGCCTTTTTCAGAACATTGTCTATGCGATTCCGGAAAGTCGTTGACCAATCGAGAGCGACGCCTAAATATTTTTCAGACTCTGCTCTAGGTTCGCTCTATATTTTTATATGTTAATTATGTTGGTGGAATTGGAGACAGTAGCACATTGGTCTACCGGTTTAAACGATACTGGCTGTGTTCGGTCTGTTGGCTTCGATGAGCATTATAATTTTATAATTTTAGGATTGGAATGCAGTTATGATGTTCCCATAAATATTGTTGCCACCGATTACAATGAATACGCAGTTATTTACGAGTGTATATTCGATGAAACTACTAAGATGCGACATGGTAAGTAATGCCTGTATCTAATCTAGTATATTTAATAAATGAAAAGAAAAATATTCATCACTTCTTTTAAAGAATTACATGAACGGAAGAATTTGTACAAATACAGTTGAAGATTGTGTAGATAAGATGTACAGGAAGATAATATTTTAGCATAATATGCATACGCATTTATTATTTTATTTTAAAAAAAGTGTATGTGTATTTACTAAACACGAGTAGAAAGATATACTTCTTTGACGTAAAAAAAAAGGTCTGTCCCCTTTGACAAAGCTTTGTACACAGGGCTCAAGACTCCTGAAGGCACAGCGAAAATACATATTTTCGGATTTATGTCATTTGCGTTATAAAGTATTATATAATATTTATCCTATAAATTTTAATATGGCGTATAACATTTTAACCCCAACTCCCGCAGTTCCTTCACCCCTGGACCCCGCTGACTTTTCATCCCTGGAACTGCACATACCCTTGTTCCCTTGGCTTCAGAACTCTGCACGCATGGGCATTTACGGGTTTATATCCCTTGTGCTATAAAATAGTGTACGATATTTGTGTCATACATTTGCGTGTTACAGTTATGGCATTTGACCTGAAATAAAACGCTTATTAATTTACTTACCTTATTCGAACCTTTATATGTATTACGATGAGATGGGTTCTACGTTTCCCACCTGTAGTTTACGACAACTGGTGGTAAATTCGCTACAATTTGAACGGGCCATTTTTATTTTTCATTGCGTTCTGTTCACTATGCGGCGATAAATCGAAAGCTTCGAATAATGAAAGTAAATTAATAAGCGTTTTATTTCAGGTAAAACGCTGCTATTCATTTGACCCGACCTTATTCGGAGGAATATACTGAGTCATGACACAGTTATATTCAATTAATTAATTTATTTATATACAATTATTTTGCTTAATTACATATAAGCATAGCTCTCTATACTTTACCATTAAATAAAATATGCTAATGCATTAAGCTACATAAAAAGAATATATATATGTGTCTATACTTAGTTGACAGGTTTAAATAATTGAGTAGTTGCTGATTTTGTGCTGACAGGTTTACAAAACTTACAAAAAGTGTTTAGTGAACGCAAATTTCCCCAGGCAAGTATTTCATCAAGCGGACAGTTATCTAGCCAATTCCTGGATGCAACGATAGACCTAATACTTCCCGGGGTAGCCGTTATGCCAGATTCTGTCAAAAACGATTTGTTCCAACCGGCTATGACGTTACGTGAAGCAGCCTTAGGTTGTCCCCTAACATTAACAAAGAAGCTTCTACGATGTTCAAGCAGCGCTACTGTTAACCTAATCCAAAAAATAGAATCGAACTTCTCATTGCCTTTATTGGAAAGTCATTTCCATCCTGCCTGCCTATAATTAACCGAATCAGTCGTAGAGCCAAACGATTGCCACATAATTAATTAATCATGTTCAAATATAGAATTTTCTGAATCAATATTAGGAAGTGCCAAATCATGAATTCGTCTCCCCGAAAAAATAAGAAGGTATTATCTTTAACAAAACGATATCTGTCACAGTGGGATGCTAACTTATCTATAATCCAAATCGGCGCCTTAGAATGACTTCGCCCAGGGTGTCTGGGTTCGTCTCAGGCTTCTGAGCCCCACCACCACGAAAAGGCTTGAACCGTGGTGGGGTGAGTAATGGCAGCCTTTTTTTCTTTTACGCGCCTTCACCGGCCCTGGGTAGAGTCCAGTGGTGTGTGGGACTCACGGAACATGATAGTGCCGAATACCAGGCTACGAAGCCCCAACGCCACGACAAGGCTTGAAACATGGTGGGGAGTAATGGCAGCCTGCAGTGATAGAATGCAAGCGAGAGTTGCGGGCTCAATCCAGCTGGTATCAGGGCATGTTAGTTGCTACAACAAGACTTCTTCCAAGTAAGCTTTTATTTCCTTTTGTGCAGATTGGTGTTGGATATTGACAAGAAACCGTGACAAAAAGGACCAAGTTATACGCAAAACTGCACCTATCATCAAATCATTAGGATATATCGACACAAATAAATTCACCTGGAGTCATCTAACTAATGAGAAGTGCCTAGAATAAGAAATAGTCGTTAAATTTAAAAGACAGAACAATCTAAAAATATGCTATATGGTGTAGGTACGCACATAAGTTAAAATTATTATTATTATTATTAAATCGGTCGATATTTAATTTGAAAATAATGTAGATTAATACTGGCAAATATTATTGTAACATAAAGATACTAATATTTTTACCGCCTCTGATATTGTCAAAGTTATTAGTATGTTGCATAAAGATGCCAAGAGACTTACATTGCAATTGGAAGCTGACCAGTTATCTAAACAGTCAGTTGAGTACGGAAATGAGTTTCCATAAGAGCCGGATCACTGGGAATACTTTCTGCTACTAATACTTTCTGCTACTAATACTTTCTGCTACTAATGCTTTCTGCTACTAATGCTTTCTGCTACTAATGCTTGTTGTAAAATGACAATTTGACAGAAGTCAAAAGAAAAAGGGGTGTGGTATAAGGTTATACAGAATAAACACGCTGTTTAATTTGATGACTGTAATTTAGGAGGGAACTATGTGAAATCAACTCTGTTACTATCCATCGGCAAAGATAGTGATGGATTGTGTCAAGAACAAAAATGAAATGAGAGATTCTTTAAATATCTATATGTAGGATAGTATAGACCGTCTTATCTAATCAAAGGAGGGAAGTAGCGGTATGCAATTTAATAATAATAGATAATCAGTGAGTCTTTATTTTTAATATATATCATACATTTTTTTTAATATATATAAAATATGTTTTTCCAAGGTACGACTGGGTTAACATCTTATTTGATAAACACACTAATGATGTCTAAAAAAGATATTAATAAATGTTGTTACTAATTAGTTTTTTTATTGCCGACTAATTATTTAAAGTTAGTGACTTGAGTTATTAATTATTAACTAAAGTAATAACAAGATGCGTAGGACATCACATAAATAATTTGGCTTCTATGAGGAGTGTTCGCTTACAAAGGTCAGAGGTAAATACTATACCTAATTAATTTGTTGTGAACTGGGATATAAATGATTCTTATACGCAGTAGGATAAGACCCAGAAAAGGAAAAGGCAAAAAGAGACTGTATCCACAAGCGTAGTGAGCCCCACACTTACACCCGTGAGCTACCGCCTCATAAGTCTTATAAGTTCGTTGGGCAAGATCTATGAAAATATGTGCAGATTCTTTAACATCTTGAAAATAACCTTCAACGGATAGGATATTTGTGTAATCTTAGACACTTACGTAGCATATAAAAAGTAATGTTTTAATTTTAAAAAAAAATGACAACCGGCTGGCTCAGTTGGTAACGGTAACGTGGCGGTTTTGGCAGAGGTTCACGGGTTCGAATCTCGTCTAGGCCATGGAGGTTTGCATTATTTATACAAATATTAAATTAAATGAATAAAAATGAATATAAATATATTTCCGTTGTCTAATAGTTGTAACACAGGCGCTTATGTTACTTACCACGTAGCTTGGCTAACGTGGTGTAAGTCCACAGGTATATTAAAAAAAAAATTGCGACTCTCATAGAAAATATTTGTTACCCATTGGCATGCTCCCGTCCTCAGTGATCCGGCTTTTTGGCCGAATTAAGTGCCAAACAAGTGATATGCAACGTCAGTATATAGCAAGCCGTCTAAACTTCGCATCTGGCGTCGAGGCTATTGGCTGGATGCTGGGTCGTCTGATTTGGCAATGTTGCTTACACGTAGGACGAGGAATCGGTTAGCTGCTATGGAGAGGGTTGTTGATTTTTTATTTTAAGAAATTTGATTGTAAAAATAGACTACATAGTGGAAGTTGCGCAGGCAAACTCCCGCTACGACGGCATCCCGCTCCCGATGAGACGGCAATCCGACTCGACTGGAGAGAACTTATCACAAATCAATTGGAAATTGAAAATCTCTACTATCACTTCCTATTTGACCGACCCTGTAGACGTTCTTATGAAATTTATAGGATTATACTAAATAACATTAGGTTGCCACCAAGACATTTACTCAACCTCGAAAATGTTTATTGGATTGGCACAATAAATAGAGTGTATTTTTACAATACGATTTACATATTGTCATGGCAATGCAAGGCCGAAACGGCTCTAATAAGTTGGCGTTTCTTTAAATAACATAATGGGCGTAAATAATAGTAACGGCATAGCGGTGTTTACTTAAAATTTCTCCGTCACAGCTGCACTTTTGGCGGATTCTTGGCGCCCTGCAGAGTTCATTGATAACGAATTGGTTACTTACTATGTTTGGGTATTTGGTCAGTTTGACTACACTACTGTATGCTATGTATGTAATAATATCAAAAAAATAAGTGTCATATTTGACACGTGGCAGGGTTTAGGACGAAAATAGACACGAATTAAAAATATGCAGGAATTGCTCTATCCATTAGTGAAAAATGAAAATCCGTACTGTGGATTTAGAAAAAATTGATCAAATACAGACACTTTGGGACTTTGTTTTTATGTATAACCTGGTCCGCTCAGGCTTCGCCCGTGAATAACAAAGGACTAATTATACACTGAAACCTTCGTCGGGAATAGCTCTGCCTATTGGTGAAACCCACATGAAGATCCGTTTTGAGAATATCGATCACACACAGACACACATTGTTCGGGGACATTACAAAAAATATAATGTAGGTACAGTGGTACAACCCAATAAGCATAGAAATGTCACTTTCAAGACATTCAATGTACAAGATTTGAGAGAACAAAATGTTAAAAGAATTTTGAATATTCTAAGGTCTACAACACATTTCACGCCAGTTCCGACAGCGGGAAACCACACCGCCGTATAATCCGGGTCCTTATATTAATATAGGTAATTCAATTTACATAAAATATATTATTAAAGATATGGGGTAAAGTACCTTGGGCTTTACTAGAGGAATTTCGAGAATATAGGAATAGAGGGAATTTCGAGAATTCATAAATTTGGTCAATAAGTTAGAAAAAAATTCAAATGTCGTTTTATTTTTTTTGAAAAATATTTCTATTCTACGCATCCAAGCTCTCAGTGAATATATCATATTATACGTATGTGATCGATTTTCACAAAATCTACTGAATGTATTTTCATGCAATTTCCTCGCATGGATAGAACGATTTCTGAGGAAGGTTTTACTTTATAAGTTAGTAACAACCCGGTTCCAGTTATTCAGGAACGAAGGCGGACCGGATCGCTAATGTGTAAATAATGCACAGCGAATTGACACGTGCACAAGACAAGGTTATGAGGGTAGCTGAAAAGTACTTCGACAATGTCTCTACGTTGGATACAATCCTATGGAGTGAACTGAAATTGCAGAGAATGGCTTAAAGATGAAAGCGGTAAGCCTTGGGTTGGACTTGCTCTTTGTAAAGTTGCAAGCGATGGGCTGTTACTTGCAAGCACATCTACCTTCTAAGAGGTTAACTTAACATGTAATCCAACTGGCCTGGACACCAAACGTTACTGGATATTCATGTTCAATTTCTTTCGTGGTTCCAATAATCAACATAAAAAAGTGGGACTCGCTCATCCGGAGTTCCGTTCGCACGAAAGGAATGAGCCTAATGGCCCAATAAAGATTAACAAACCTCTGACCCTGTACAAATTTAGCCGAAACAAGAAATATTTAAATTTTTAATTTATTACCATGGGCTACATGAAAAATAATTTAAATATGTTTAAATATTTCGTACCATATTGTAGTTATATCATCAAATAAAATGTATATAAAAAAGTTAAAAAAAAAATTAATTTAAACGGTTTTATATTGCAGATAAATGTACTAGAAGCTAAAAAATAATTTCATGGATAGAGTCATGGGTGCCAATATGTATACATTGTTATATTTTCAAAATAAAATAACTCGTAACCAAATCTCTTTCTGGAAATATCTATGGTCACATAAATTCCTAAAAATGCATTTATGTAAACACCACCATTCCACACCAACACATGGGGGTGAAAAATGAGCGTCGCTGAAACACAAAATGTTAAGTTCTACAATGACGACACCGGTCACATTCCTGTGCATGGCCAGCGAATCGAAAAAATACCAGGCTACGTCTACTTCGGGCATACTTTACCTGTAGGAATGAACGCAATTGGGAAATCGAGCGTGTTGTCGAACTAAGATAAGGCCTGCTTTCGGGAAGGTAGGAGATATTTGGAAGATACCAACACTCAGCATTACTTGCCACGGGTTGAAGATGAATATTGGTAATTAGGTTTTAAAAAATGGCCATTTTTATAAGCGTTGTACCATGATGAGTAATTGGTCATTTCCTCTGCCAGTAGCATTTAACTACTATAATTTAGAGCGGTGATTAAGAATAATAACACTAGTATTTTGAATAATATACAGAGTGCTACCTTATGTTTTCCCCTGTTATGTTATAGTGCAAGTGGATTAGACATTTTAAAAAAAATTTTAACCGAAATTTTAAAAAGCCGGTCAAGTTTGAGTTAGGCTCTCTCTTACACATTTCCGTACTTACCGTTACACAGTCCCGTACTAAGGAACGGAACGAGCTTAATGACATATAAAAATTCTAACCTTTGGCACAGCACAAATTTAATCGCATCAAGAAATGTTAAAACCTTTATTGGCCATCACACCATGGTACACGTACCACCATGCCAGCTTCATTCGTGTAAGCCTAGAAATTTAATTTCCTCATGTTTAACTATTTCATACTGTTTTACTAATGTCAGAATAAATTATAATAAAGTAAAAAATACACATATAAGATATTTTATAGAGATTTGTATTCATTTGGAAGAGCTAACATGAATATCTCATCTTTTATATTGTTTACATCCAGCATTGCTCTGGCAGCTGCCACAGTTTTCATAAAAGCTCCATGACCTAAATTTAAAACAGTGCCAGATTTTACCTTTGACAAAGTACGTGTACAAGTATTACAATAATAGGGGATATATTCATTTTAAATTTCTTTTTGTCGACGCGGGGAAACGCATTTACAAAGCATTCACAAAAACTACAGAAATGTTGCCCAGCACCACAGAAGGACCCCGCCAACTTTGGGTCCGTGAAATGGGAGTGATCCCATCCTTGTCATTTTCCCCGTGTGCAAAGTTGCCTCCACCTGTTTGTCTTTTGTCCCCTCTTCCAATAATAGGTGTACAACGAGCGACTCGTCCTCCTGCTTTTCAGTCCACTTTTCTTATAACAGGGTTACAAAGGGCAGCCCCCAATCCACTGAGCCCAACCGCCACGACAAGGCTTGAAACATGGTGGGAAATATTCATATGGAACAATTTTGGTTTGGCTTCGTACTGCCATCATTCCTGGGTGGGATTCGATAGGGTGCGTGTGGTTCGAGAAATCTGAACCGGATACCCACTAAAATACCACGTCCGCCATCGATCGATTATACTCATGTACCCGGGATATATTTCAGCAACAGATGGTGTAAGACTTCTCGTGGCGGACCCATAACCACAAGAGACATGAACCACAGTAGGTAACAGATTCGAGGTCCGGGATGCATAGGTATGGCTATAACAATAGTAATAACATTTTTTAAATTAAATTATATTATTTTAGTATAAAGGAGTCTGGTACGAGATTGCCAAATATCCAGATAATTGGGAGACGAAGGGAGACTGCGGAAGACTAGAATGTTATAAAGAAAATAACGTGTTCAATTTAAGTAATGTAGAAAACAATGAACGTGTCTTTATCACGGGCAAAGCCAAGCTCGATGGAGGAGTTTTGTACCACGAGTCTTCGGATTATGAGCGTAAGTTTTCTTTTCTATTTCATTTAGATTTTTAAAGCTTTTACATACTTTTTGGAAGGCAAATTTCACATAATCCTAATGCTACAAATAGTGAGGTGCACATTGTTATCGCTAGATGTGGAGATAGTACCATTGCCAACTTGGGCTGGCATGACGGGGAGGAATATCTCTTACAGAAAATTCCAGCATAAAATGATGGTTTCGCTGTGCCATTTCGTACAGTTTGTGAGAACCCGGCTGCCCTATGATGATAAAAAGAAAGGAATGGCATCACATAGCTTTAATTATGGATGTTAATGTGCGTCGCTAGTCTATAAAATATGTACAATTTTAGGTTATGAGGGCACTAATATTATTCCTGTGAACATTGTTGCCGTCGACTACGATGAGTACGCCATTGTTTACGAATGTATATACGATGAAAATACTAAGATGCGACATGGTAAGCAACACCTACTCATGTTTCCCATTTACCAATTTAGCATTTAAGGATTATGTGTCTGAACCTCAGGGTTGCCATTTTCTGCTGCTTAAGTACGCAGGAAATTAAACTAATACTTGTACGATAATATATCGGTTTTATGTACGAATATATTGTTTAATAGTTTCATGATTTTATTCTACCTGTACTTGGATGTATGACGAAACAAATATTTTTTACGGTCATATTAATGTCCAGATAACTTTTTGATTTGGTTTCTTTAAATACCTTAATATGATATTTATCGGAATACCAGGTCAACTTAATACATTTTATGAACGTACCAAACTGATAGATTTTAGCGCGAAAATCAATCATGATTATCTTTAAAAAGATATTGAAAGTCAAGCAAGCATATACAAGAAAGAGTAACGGCCTCTACATGGACTCTTATGGGACCCCCATTTCTATTCTAATCACATTAAATCTCGTACCATTTACATAAATCCTTTGAGTTCTATTGTTTAAATACGAAGCTTAATAGGGTGGAGAGCTGTATGGTGTAATTTCCTGGCTGATATTTTATGTTGTACGTAGTCAAAGCCTTACAATAACTATACCCATTTACTAAAGTAAACTTTCATTTATTTTTATATTTTTGCAGATTTCAGTTGGATAACAACAAGAAACCGTGATAAGAAAGACGAAGTTATTCGCAAAACTGCTGACATAATCAAATCCTTGGGATATATCGACACAAATAAGTTCATTTGGAACCATCTTACTAATAAGGATTGTTTAGAATAGGAAATAATATTTTCAAAATTGAAAACACACATTACATACCATCAATGTAAAAATAATAAATCGAGCACCTATACAATGTGCAACAAAACCGTGTTGTTCTTTTTAGGCACGTATACTAACTTTGACTTTCACTTATGGTATAAATATAACATAACTGAAATTCAAAGTTCGATAAAATCAAATATTGGCAAGTTATCAATTAAAATGTCTTATTTTATATAATTTAAAAAAATGATGTAAATCGATCAAACAAAAAAAAATCTTCTCGCAGCCCATTGCGCGTACTACAACACTTCTAAGTAATGGCACGCAGTGTCCGTTTGAAAAATATTGTCTGTTAAAGCACGAGTACACTCTGTGGAACTGCGTCCAGCGATGTGACGCGACTATACGCGACTCCTTTAAATAAACTACACTATAATATCCTTCATATACATCTTTTTTATCTCCCAAATCCAATCTACATGAAAGTTAGTATAAGTGAGCTAATAAATTCTCAGCCTTAATCAAGTCATAAAGGTTATTTGTTGACTCTGTAATAGTTTTCGCTTTACACAATGTGTCACCACATCCATTGAAATCTTCTAAAACATCTAAGGGACTGACTAAAATGTCTCCATATGGAAATAGTTGATAATGGTATTATTTGTCTAGGGAGAGCCACTAAAGTACTAGTTGGTGTTTCATTTCTAACTAATATTTCATACTCTAATTAAGCCTTAGGTAAGAATGCAAATTTAATAGGGTGTAACAATTTACGATTCCCTTACCAACACCTACACAAGAAAATATAATACCAAAAAATGGAGTAATCATTCATCATTGTCAACCCTTATCGGTCCACTGCTGGACATAGATCTCTCAC
Source organism: Eumaeus atala (assembly GCA_017140195.1). Classification (NCBI taxonomy): domain Eukaryota; kingdom Metazoa; phylum Arthropoda; class Insecta; order Lepidoptera; family Lycaenidae; genus Eumaeus; species Eumaeus atala. Next base: position 86,762 of record JAFELO010003651.1, read on the forward strand.
AATGAGTGCCAAGACGACCGACCTCCTGCTACTGGCATTCATCCCGGACCGGCCGCTGCACGGAGATTCTCTTTCCACCTGGTGAACGTTCGATCAACACCTCATTTTCCTAAACTCAGCCTCCACTCCAGAACCTTACTGGCCTATCTGTTCTTCTGAGTGTGTGACCAGCCCATTTGCCACGTCAGCGAGCCTATTCGTAGCGTCATATCGGATAGTTTAGTTATCTTCCTTATGGCTTCGTTACGAATTCTGTCGGACAGTGGAACACCCATCAAAGCATGTTCAATAGCCCGTTGAGCTACCGCAATCTTGTATGTGTGTATCAGCCCCGTAGGTCATCACGGGGAGAATGCATTGGTTGAAGGCTCTCGTCTTCAAGCTCTACGGTATAGGCGACGTGAGAATGTGACGTAGCTTCCAGAATGCTGTCCAACCCAAATAAACTCTTCCATCGGCTTCCTTCTCGAAGTTACATCTATATAATGCCCAAGGTAGACGTATTCGTCTACGACTTCGAGAATAGCACCATCGACGTTGACCGGCCTAGGGAGAATGTGTTTGTTGCACATGGCCTTTGTCTTGTCCAGGTTCATCCATCGGAAGTATTAATTAAGGCTGTGCAACATTTCATGCATGCTCTCCAACTATTCGGCCAACACAACAATATCGTCTGCGAAACGAAGATGTGAGAGGTACTCGCCATTAACATTTATTCCGCATTCCAGCTAGTTTAAAGTATTAAGGACGTCCACCAAAGCATTACCGAACAGTTTCGGGGAAATAACATCCCCCTGTCCGCACTCCTTGATGCAATTGGATTGGCCTTGTTTGACTTCCCGAAATCAGAACGGACAAAAAAGCAGCGTCGCACAATGCTCTCAGTACTTCGACGTATCACCAATCGACCTGACATCGCTATAAGGCCTAGTCTGTCGCCGATCCGATTACTGGTATCGCCATCACTCGGCGCGAGCGCCGTCCGGTGATTCCGTCTATTTGACTGTCACTATGAAACAGACGGTACACCAAACAACCAGCTCGCTGAAGCCTCTTCGTTGTTAAGAGACTAGTGCCCTTTGACGACTCTTACGTCACCCTGGGCTTGGATTGAGGGTGAGGGTATTCTTAGGCCGCCCCCACATAGCACAGCAAAAAATGGAGTAATTCACTAATACAATTTGTATAAATTTGAAAAAAGTACAGTTCAGGCCTATTATCCCCGAAAAGGTAGGCAGAGGTGTGCACTAGCACAGATGTTTACACATGATGTTTACGAGTTGTAGATGTACTAACATCCACTACTCGTAAGTCCAGTAGATTTACTAGAATGCCCACGATTGGCCAAGGTACTGAGGCCCATGATGTCATAGGGGGCAAGCCTATGGCCACTTCAGGCACATTCTAATCCCGGACAGTATAATGCATGCCCAGAATAATCTGAAAAACATTTAAGAATAGTTTCCCGATCTGGTTATAATTTGATATTTGGAGATACAACTAAATTTGTTTTATAAAAACAATTAAATACTGTTTGCAGGAATTACTATTACCATCTCCAAGTAAACCAAAACAAGATTTTCAATTAAATATTGAAGAATTAACAATATAATATTTCAAAATACTACTTATAAAGTAGTTGTTCAAATAATTTCAAAGTGATATTCCAATTATTCAAAAACATTAACTTTAGGACAGGTTAAAATTCTAAAACAATTTATAACCTTAATGTGCACTTGGTTTGATAAGAATGTAACTTTAAATCATAATCTTATTATCAAAATAGATAATGTGGTAGGTACCAAAGTTATATCCTATTCGATTGTCTGTCCAAAAATATATGTTTAAATTCTTAGTTTTACTGTAATAATTTCAACAAATGTAATGATTGTTAATGGGGGAAAGACGTCAATTTATTTTAAGATCAAAACATGAGACATTTAACATGAAAAACTAATTACTGCTTGAAACCAAGAACAATTATATAAGGGGTACAATGCAATTTTTATTTTAATATAAATGATTTAGTGTCTCAGGGAGGGTTTTAATGAGTTGGTCGCCATATATTACAGGCCAAATATTAACCGTTGGGCGCAAAATGTGACAATTTAATTCTATAAAAGGGAATTACCACCTCTGGGGATAAAGGACTGTTACAGGTTTAGCCAGACTTTTAAATACATTTATTTAATGATGGTCTCTCCATATTGACAATCAAGAACAATCTTAAAATAATACAAGAAACAAACAATGGAATCGATCCAGTTTTTAACGAGGGTTAGTAAAAAGTGAGGGAACGAAGTCTTACCTGGGTAGTTGTCCGAGACTCCCTGCTGCAACCCGGAGGGAGAATCCTTTTACATATAATTATAAATTCATCAACTGTTCTTCAATCCTTAAACTCAGTAGTAATTATAGTGACATCATATCTTCATATTAAATCCAAACTTGAAAAGGATTAGAGCTTTAAAAAGAACACACAACCAATAATATCCCGTCCCATTCTCTTGGCTTCAGGAGCCAAGTATCATCAGGCAAGATATATGCTCTGTGACAATAAAATAGAATTTAACATCCAACTTTCACACGTGGCATACACTATTCAAACTAACACACATATGGTCTATCAAATTAATAGCCATACAGATCATGTAAATACACCTATCAAAATGCACACATAAAAGAATTACGACATTTTAACATTAATAAAGATTTTTCGAAACAACTCTTCGAACTCAACCTTTTTTATAATTAATAATTCGTGCCACGATTACACGAAAATATAGTCTCCCTGGCGGAAAAAACTATTTAATTATCATTTGGTGATGGCAGATAGCGTCTGTCATTGTTCCGTCCTCCACGTCCAGCAAAAGGAAAGAGTGGCATTTCTTCGACACCAAGCACACTTTTAGTCTAACAGTCAAAGATGACAGATATAATTTTTTGTAAAATGTTTAAGTAGCAAAAACATAGTTGCTACAACAACATCTCGCACAAGAGATCGGAGGACCGGTGTGGCTGCCTCTGTACCGAAAAGAAGCTGAAGTGGTGATCACTGAGTGGTGACATGTCTTGTAATATTGAGGGTAGTCTGCATTTTCCATAGCACGTCTGACCACTGAAAGCAAAAAAAACTTTGCATCCGACCTCAAAACGTAGAAGATTAAAAACAGTTTTGCAGTTCAGCGTGTCCGTTTTAGCGATGCCTTCCCGATACTACATAATGTACCGAACAACTACTCACGTATGCAATTTTTAAACGTAGCGCTTTCAAACATTTTTGTAAGAGGTCGTGCCATGCTTCACTGCAGTTGAATTGCAGTAGAGTTTGAACACATTTGAATTCGTTGACTCCGGAAAAGTTATTTCCAATAAAGGCAACGCACGCGTCTCGATGTAGGTTCTAGGGGAATCGCTTTCACACAGATCACCCATAGGCGTATCAATTGATTGTGCGCGTCAAAGAAAACATTGTATACGTTTATAACCTTGATGTCTGATAACACGACGTGCCACGAGCAAATAACGTCCAAAATTATTCACGAATTATAGTGTGTCAGCGCCAAGGTGGAAGATCTACAAGTGGGCTAGTGCTTTGTAGATATGATTGTATGGACCCAGGCCATCATACCTAATTGCAGTCAAAGAGAGTATGGCCTTTTGTCTGAAAGTAAGGGTAGCTTTATAACAGCTGATCGTAATTAGGCTGATGTTGATGGGGGATTCGGTCACGACGATGAGCAGGAGTTGTTGGACGGAACTGTTGGTGTTGCGTCCCCATGGACGCAACTACTGTCCATACAGTCCATGGGGCTGCATGATTACTGGACCACGGGACACTCTACGAGATGTGCTGGGCTCCGGACTAGGCGCACTGTTACAGAACTCTGTTTCCAGATATCTAGCATGTGTCTTTAGGAATCCAATTAATTTTGAAGTATGGACAGAGTCCGTCTTGAACAGTGCCAACATTCAAATAATGTGTATACTCTTGAGCTTACGGACCACTATATACACAAAAACACAGTCACTACCTTTCATGGGCGCGACATACACTTTGGTGAAATTAGAGGTGTAAGGGACTGAGCGCGTATTCGCGATCTCACATGTATACACGGGGAATCCATTATGATGTTCACAAATCGACCGTCTTGCGTGTCTTGCGCGATGTTAATTCTCTCACTGTTCATTTACAAGTGCCACACCATTCCAAGTGCTTTGTCTAAAAGACTGATGCAAGTGAACAATGTAGTTTGAGTACATCTGAAATATTGGCCATGGCATTAGTGAGGATTCTAAAGACAGCTATAAAGGAGGGCGACAAATGGTGTAGATGCTTGAATTTATTTTGTGCAGAGCGATTTGTTGGAGAACAGCTGTTGGGCTGGTAAGCTGAGCAACAGCACATCTTGTCACCGACATTGTTTGCTGATGACTTTTTCATTTGCCACTAAGCATTCCTGTGTGTATGCGTTTTCACATTCTTTAAATATATTGGAACTCGTCAAGAATTGCCCAGTGTAACATCTCCGGTTTGCGCTTTCGCAAAAATACTTTGCTACTATTGCAAAAACTATTACTTTTAACAATGCAATAGACTTCATAATCTCCCGTAACATTGTCGTTTAGCTCTTTGTAGGATTTTTAATTAGTTATTTAAATGTGCAAGATAAAAGCAGTGGATAATAATACATTTAACACTTTAATGTTCGTAACATATGTATTAAAAGACAGTTTATATAAATATACTATACTATGAGCTGAACAGTGAACACTGGACGTGGTCTGTAACGACCTGAAATCACTTTAGCGTAATTCGAACTACTAACTGACTAATCAAATAACAAACGCAATGAAATAATAAACTTTACAAGGGAAGACCAGTGAAAAGAAGGGCAACACTTCGGCATAGTAATTATGCTGATATGCATGGGCTTCAGTAATTGTAGAAGGGCTCCGATACTCGTTTGTCACCCTATAGCTTTGGCTGCAGTTGTTGCCCGTTTGGCTGTAGTTCCTGTCATGGAAATAAAGCTTGCCGAGTCTAAGCACCAAGTAACAGCGACAAAGCTAAAATACGCGCAACTAAAACTGACCATGAGCTCAAGTAACCCAACAAACATCTGCTCCTTTCCGTCGGTCACTCTAGCCGCGCCCACATATACATCATTCTTGAAGTGACCCAGAGCAAGCCAACGGTCGCCATACCTGCTAACCAGGGTCAGGCAGTACTGTTTTACCCAAACACAGAGGACATAAAAACTTCTGAGGCCACCACACCCGAGCTGCAGAAATCAGTAAAACCTGGTAGCTTGGGCGTTCCAGTGTAGAGCCAAACACCAAATTGGCTATTCCGGCATATCGGTCAGAGCTGCTACACCTACAGCCACCGAGACACTTAAAGCGGCTGCCACGCCGACTCTGAAGGCTTTGAAGCCAAAAGCTCGTCGTCTTTTGGTTGCCATCCGCAACCTATGAACGGACCCAACAGAAGATAGCCTTTTTGAGAAGCCTAACCTTTTTTTTTTTTGGTGACGAAGGGGAATACATTTACCTGCATGATACCTGGGAACCCGGGTAAACCCTCAGACCTATATTGGACTCGGCAATTGGGTAGCAATACCAACTAAACCCCTACGGGAGCCTTCAGCCGCTATTACTGGAGGGTCCGGAATCTGCAGACGACAGAATCCCTCCAGCGACCGGCTGGCCTCGGCGGAAAGGCCAGACTTCACCTCCTCGGGGACTGTCCGGCTACGCTATGACAGTCCCCACGATGCCGTGTCTTTATGGAGTGGACCGGGTTCCCATCCCGGTCCGACACGGAACACAGGGGCACTACTGAAGGCGCTGTAGATAGCGCCTCCTTCGTACCCCCATTTGACATCGGCGGGGGGAGGCCGCATCGGCAGCCTCCTCTCTCACATGCTCGTCGGCTTTCTTCTAAGTAAGTGCATTAAAATCAGTGTTCGAGATAGTAGATTATTCCACATATAAGTCGTCCAGCTCCTCCTTTTGGACATATTCGCAGCCTTCGATAATGCATGATGGCCAATGATACTGATAAAAGCAAATGCTACTGGCATAACTCCGAACATCTATCAGACTCTCGTAAGTTATTTCTGTAACTAGTTCACAGTTGGCCACCGCACGTTTTGGAAGGTTTCCACAGTAGGATGTCCCGAGGGTTCGGTATTGGACCCCACACGATGGAAACTCCTCCTGGACAATATCCTTAAATTCCCGAGACCAGAGGGTATAAGTTTTGTGGCATACGCAGACGATTAGAGGCTTGCGATCGAGGCACCGTCGCGCTCCGTTATCGAACGGAAATGTTCCACGATCTTGAACGGTGTATGGGATTGGGGGACTCGTAATAGGCTAACGTTTTCCGCAGCCAAATCCTGGACTAAGACAATTAGGGGTTGTTTTAAAAGTGGACCGACCATTAGGATGAATGGTACTTCGATCGCGAGTGTATCTGAGACCAAGTTGCTTGGGGTACACATAGACAATGCTAGATCCTTTGCGCTGCATGCGGTTTTGATGGGCGAGAAGTACATCAGCTCTTTCAGGAAGGTCCCCCGTGTCTCTACCTCCTCGTGGTGTGTGAAGTACCGGGCACTTAGGTTCCTGTCCCACGAAACCTATGTTGCAATCCAGACATATGCAGCAGTGCCTTGGTGTCAACGCTCTCATTTGTATGTTTTACGTATAGCATTATTACGCATCCAAAGACCAGCTTTGATTTTATTGACGAAGACCTACAGGTCATGCAGCGGCGCGGCGCTACCAGTATTGGCCGGCGTTCTGCCTGCCGATCTGGAGGTTTTCGAGCGGGACGCATGCAGGAGGAGTGCGCGGGACTCAAGGGCAAGGAGCGCAAGTAAAAGAAAAGCGCTATCGCGGACGATGTCATCTCCACTTGGCAGTCACGCTGGGCCGCGTGTGCCGACGAGAGGGAGCTGTACTGCTTCTTTCCAGAAGTTACAACGCGTCTAGAATATCAATGGGTGGAACCTGAGTACGTTGTTTCGCAGAGCAGGTCGCCTGCACAGGATGGCGTTATGTGACCCACCATTTTGTGCTCCCGGTCGTGAAGCTGAAACCAGAGACCATGTACTGTGGGAACGTGACTTGTACAAAAGCGAGCTAAATAGAACGGCATCCAACGGACGACAGTGGGCCCAGCCTGTCATGAGGATTTGGTCGCAACGGAACAGAGTTTTAGGCAATTGAGGACATTTGCGCATACATGGCACGCGAAGAGGAAGGATAGGTCACGACGTAGCTGCTTCGAGATAATCAGGACTGACGAGGCCGATGACAACTTCTGTCTTTGTGATGTCAGGCCCCAGAAACGGCAGAGTGAATTAACGAGAGGGCACTTAAATAATGTGTTGAGGAAAAGAGCCGGTGAGCAGAGCCCCGTTCATCTCCCATGATTCGCTCCGTATTCCTAGAGGTGGGTAGGGGCATGGGAGGGAGTACCCCTATAGTATAAAAAACGATAAACTCTGCTTAACGCATAAACAGGTTCAGAGATAATTCTCTTATAATTTTATGAACTTAACACGCTATTACTATAATTAATGTTAAACTAAACGTAATTAACGTGACCACTAACTACAACGAAACATAAAAGATGTAGACAGAAATTATTACAAAAGAGAATAACCTAATGTCTGGATTAACGTTTGCGTTATATTATAAACACTAGCAGTCCCTCCTGGCTTCGCACGGATGTAAAAAGTATAGCAATAATTTACAAATATAAAAAAAATTCGGCCCAGTAAAAATTATATGTACCATGACAACAAATTCAATTTATGATAGAACAACGTTTGTCACGACAGCTTGATGTGAATAATTCCTGCAGCTAGATAAGGATTCACTTTGATACTTTTTTCACACATTTGTTACATCATAGAAGTTTTCATAATCATCTGTATTTATGTGCATCACAAATAATATGGAAATCTAATGGTAAAAGAATTTTTAAATTCGAACGAATAGTTTCAGAGCCTTATTCAACAATCAAATAAACAAACAAACAATCGAAGGTGTCCTCTTTATAATACTAGTATAGATGTTTCATATTTCCGGTCAAAAATTTGTATATTTAAAAGCAAGTAAAATATTATTATTATTATTGAATTTTCGTTTATTAATTTATTCCTTTAGTCTAAATTTACTAATGGTGAAAGGCTGGATGTGTAGCTGGTACGTCGGTGTTAAGCTGTGCAATTATACAATCATTATGCTTGCGTTAAGCACAGCATTTTCTAATGAATTTGGAACATTGAATAAATATAAAATTAAGTTAACACTAAACCTGATTTGTCCGCGCCGAGCACCTGGACGGACTACACGCTGTGCAGCATCGTTTACAAAACGCCGGTCTTGTTTTGCAACGAGATAAATGCTTTAAAAGATACAAATACTTCAAAGATCACATTAATTACCTAGGCTATATAATTAATAAGGATGGATAAAAAAAATACCCAGACAAAATAAAGGCCATACTGAAAGCACCAGTACCTACTAATATACGCCAATTACAATCCTTTTTAGGCTTAATCAATTATCATCGTTGTTTTGTACCAAGCGTTACTACTATTTTAAGTGCATTATATGATTTGCTAAAAAAGGGTATTAAATGGCGTGGGACCTATTTTGAAAATAGAGCATTTCAAAGAATTAAAGAAGGTTTAACCTCCGACCAAGTTCTGGCACATTATAACGCAAATGCGAAAATATTTTTAACCGTCGATGCCTCTTTGACCGGGCTGGGGGCAATTTTGTCACAAATCGGTGACGATAAACAAGAGAGGCCACACCTTAAACATCGCCGAAACGCGGTACTCACAGATTCAAAAAGAAGCTGCCGCAGTCGTTTTTGGAGTGCGTAGATTTCATAAGTACCTGTACGGCCGCTCGTCGCCGTTCATTTTACGACTACAAGCCATTGCTATCTAGTTTTGGTAAACATAAAGGTTCCCGAGGTGTTTACAGCGATATCGGGTCGGTTAGCGATACGTCGAAGTACTGAGAGCATCGCATAACGCTGCTTTTATGATTTCTGGAAGTCAAACAAGGCCAGTCCAATTGCATCCAGGAGTGCGACAGGGGATGTTATTTCCCCGAAACTGTTCACTAATGCTTTGGAGGTCGTTCTTAAAACTTTAAACTGGGCAGAATGCGGCATAAATATTAACGGCGAGTACATCTCACATGGCCTTAGGATGAACTTAGACAAGACAAAGTCATGTTCAACGAGCACGTTCTCGTCTTAGATCAATACATCTACCTCGCTCAACAATTGCAATTAAGTAGATATAACTTCGAGAAAGGAACCGATAGAAGGACTCAGTTGGGTTGGGCAGCATTTCGGAAGCTTTTTCACATTCTCACGGCACCGCAAGTTTGCGACAGCTTACGGTCTATCGAACGTGCTATGTTGGGTGTTTCTCAGTACGACAGAATTCGTAACGAGGTCATAAGGCAGAGAACTAAAGTATCCGATATCACGCGACGAATAAGCTCGCTGAAGTGGCAACGAAGCTTAGAAGAACAGACGGCAGATGGGCCAATAAGGTTCTGGAGTAGGGGCCGCGTTTAGGAAAACGAAGTGTTGGTTGACCGTGCACCAGGGGGGGATGATCTCCGTGCAGTAGTTCGCCTGCGTCCATTGAAAGAGGCCTATGTCCAGCAGTGGAACGATACGGGCTGATAATGATGATGGTGAACCGCGGAGTGGGTTTGATAACAAACATGCCAGGTGAATCCCTACTCACCTGGTATGCTCAGAATATAATAGTCTGATCAGAACTAACATAATAGTACACAAATGATTATTAACACTTATTAAACACTTACTGTTCCTTACTTTTTATTTATTCTTTATGTACATACATAGAATTTATTAAATCTAACTTAAAATCTAGGAATAGTACATAAGTGTTCTTATTTTTATTGGAGATCTCTTCCAGTAAAACCATTGAAGTTATGAAGATTAGGTATAATTAGAAGCGGATATAGAAGGTAAGTACCTATAAGTCTGTCGCACGGAGGATTGAAAATAAAACTCTCTGATAATTAAGGAGGGGAAGAGGTTTTCAGGATGTCAAATAAAATAGTAAGAGTGTGTAAGTTCCGACATAGGCGGATCGGAAGCCAATTGAGCTTGCGAGGGAATTCAGAAACAATCACATTTATCACTATATTCGTTACTATAATGTGCCGCGAGCCTCACACATCACTGGACCCCTCTTAGATACGCTCTCTTTCTACACAGTTTGCACAATAACAGGCAGTATATAGTCGTATTAACCATTTAGTAGATAAACTATGTCATGTGGGCTATTGTGAATTTTTTCCCTATTCGTTCCCTCTCGAGTAGTTTCCCACACTGCTGAAGATCGAGATTCCCATAGCGAACAATTTTACAGACAATACTGTGAAACTTAACTCGGTATTCGCCTGCTCGACATCTGCTGTGGCAAATATATGGGCTAAATTAATGTGGTGGTACGTGCGTGGTTCTCACGTTCACGAGTAAACTTCAACACTAGCTGAAGCCATGTTTTAGAACTTTGATCAATGTAAGTCTCCAGATATGGCATGCAAAGTAACCGGCCGAATGCGTCTTATTCGACAACGAAGGATTCTGTTCCAACTCAATTGTTAACACCATATACTCTTAAAATAGTACACAAGGCAATAATATTTTAGTATATTTTAAATTATTTATACGGGTGGTGTAATATTTAAGTAATATGTTAGTATCTGTAATTAGATAATTACATCCGTATTTATTTTTTGTGTTCAAATACTACAAGTATTTTTATAATATATACTTTTATTTATGTAGATATCATCTACCTAATGTTTATTACATTGTCATCCCCTCCCCTTGCCCCGTGCGCAAAAGCACTGTTACTCTTTTGTCCGCTCTTCTTATAAGAGGGGTTTTCGTTCCCCTCCTATATCATCCCCCTCGGCTAAATTGGCTTCGCCTAGGTTCACCCCAGGCTACTCAACCCCAACGCCACGACAAGGCTTCAACCGTGATGGGGATAAGGCTACAAACTCTGCCAGTAGCACTTAAATATTATAATTTAGGGCCGTTATTAAGCGCAATGAAACTAGTAATTTGATTAATATACAGAATGTTTCCTTATGTTTAATCGAATAACCCTATAAAGATAGAGTGAGAGGTACGCGCTAGATTAGACATTTAAAAAAAGATGATTATATTATAATGATTGTAAAAAAGGACTTTGATTTTATTTAAAAAACGGTCAACATTAAGACGTGGTCACTCATCTAGAGTCCCGTACCAAAACATATAAATGAAACACCGAGGGGTGATTGAAAAGTATCCGAAACGACGAAGAAAAACTTTAATAAGCTATTTGAAACAATTTTATTTTCCAACATAGTTTCCAGCGCTTCTCCAATGCCGTTACACCAGTTTGATAAAATGTTTTCTCTGACCCCTCAAAATACTCTTCTACGGCGACAATGACTGCATCATTTGATGAAAAGTAACCTAACCTAACCACTTATTGAGACTCGGGAATAAGTGGAAGTCGCACGGGGCCAGATCTATGAAATAGGGGCGATGCGGCAACAATTCGAACTGGAATTCATGGAGTTTGGCAACTGCAGCCCTTGACGAGTGCACAGGTGCGTTGTCGTGTTGGAATAAGTTTCTCTTTGGCTAAATAAGCCCATCTCTTTCGGATTTCTTTACAAAATTTTAGCAGCAACCTTGCATAATACTCTCCATTTATTGTTTTTCCTCTATGCATATAATCCACTAAAATAATCCCTCGAGCATCCCAAGAAACAGCCGCCATCACTTTGCCGGCCGAAAAACCGTTTTTCCTTTCTTGGGGATATATAATGATGTATTATGATACATATAATGTCACATAACGCCGCAAAAAATCGTTAGTATCACGGTTAAACAGAGCGTAATAAGCGTAATGGAAAGTTCCAAGACCCCTCACACAAAGTCTATCAGTTCCAATAAATTCAAACTTGGCTATTTTCGAAAAGATGATAGAGTATAATATAATAAATTTTGTTTGTCTATCTTCTTTTTAAGTTCGTCTTTTCAGCCAGTTATCGGTCAGCCTGGTATTAATTGTAATGGGCTTAATTAGTGTATTCGATTTTATATTCAACTGTCATTGAAAAGAATCACAGATGCTTTTCAATGACAGTTGAATAATTTTTTTTTGTAATGTCAACCTAATTTGTATGATTTTAAGTTATTTTCACTATGTACATTCCATTTCAAGGTGTGAAAAATTTAAACACATTTCGTTGAATCGTCAACCTTGGACGTATGTGTTTAATTTGTTTTTATACAGAGGACGATTTTGAGACGCTCAGTGTATACCTTGGTATTCTAAGTTAATGGTGTAAGCCTAGAATACTCATTTCAATATGCTCAACTATATCATACTGTATTGTAATAATATCAGAAATTAAAATAAAGTTTAAAAAATGTGTATTAAATAGCAAGTTTTATAGCGAGTCGTATTCATTTGGAAGAGCTAACATGACTATCTCAACTTTTATATTGTTTGCATCGTGCACTGCTCTAGCAGCTGCGACAGTTTTCATAAAAGCTCCGTGTCCGGACTTTAAAACAGTGCCAGATTTTAGTTTCGACAAAGTAAGTATACACACATTCTTTTACGCTTTCCATACAATGTTGTGTAGACTAGGTTACATTAGGATTAGGGTGAATACTATTTAAGGTAATATTAATATCCCCCCCCCCCCCCCGTATTGTACAAGTCTGTTCCTTTGTTTCGGGGGAAAATGCATTTGCGTACTGCCATTGGTCCTGGGTGGGATCCGATGACGTGTGTGGGACTAGAGATACGAACCGAATGCCCATTAAAACGCAACGGCTGCCATCAGCCGCTTATACTGAGGTGCCTCAGATCATTTTCAGCAACAAGGCACACGATGCAAGACTTCTTTTGGCATATCCGGGGTCCAGATATTAAATTCATTCCTTCATAGGTGTCATTGTCGTGGCTTATCAGAAAATTCCATTAAATAGTTTTGTTTTAGTATAAAGGAGTCTGGTACGAGATTGCAAAATATCCAGATAATTGGGAGACGAAGGGAGACTGCGGGAGACTAGAATATTATAAAGAAAATAACGTGTTCAATCTAAGTAATGTAGAAAATAATAAACGTGTCTTTATCACTGGCGAAGCGAATGGAGGAGTTTTGTACCACGAGTCTTCGGATTATGAGGGTAAGATTTCATTCCTATTTCATTCATATTCCTTTAAGCTACAAATTCTGCCTCTTGTTACGATTAGAGAACCACAATTTGGTATAGCGTGAGGAAGAGCTACGGTATAGAGCAGAAGTGTTGCCATATTTGGGAGTATCAGCGTTCTTGAAGGTCGTGAGTGACAGTACTATTGCTATTTTAAAGCCGAATTGGACGGAGACGTTCAGAAAATGCCGGCAGGAAATGATGGCTTCGCTGTGTCGTTTCGTGCAGTTTGTGAAAACCCAGCTGTCCTATGGTGGTAAAAGGAAAAGTAGGGCAACGCATAGCTATCTTTGTCAATGTTAATAACCATTCCTAGTCTATAAAACATGTTCAATTTTAGGTTATGAAGGCACTAATGTTGTTCCTGTGAATATTGTTGCCGTCGACTACGATGAGTACGCCATTGTTTACGAATGTATATACGATGAAAATACTAAGATGCGACATGGTAGGCAATACTATTATCGAATTTAATAATTTAAGGTTTATATGTCTTTATTTCAAGGTTGCCACTTTGGACTACTTAAATACGCAAAAAAAAAAAACATTTGTATGATAACATTTCGGTTTATTTTTATTTCATTTATATTATTTAATAGCTTCATGTTTTTGTCTACAGGTAATATAGTTAGTTACATGTGAATTAAAAAGACACAAATATTTTTTATGTCCTTAATATGTTGAGAACAAGTTTTTATTTTCCTTTAAATGCTTAATTATGTAATTTATATAAATACTGGTTTAACATAAAGTAGCTTATGAACTGATGTAATAAACTTACTTAAAACGTGCTCTGACTTGCAAACAGCATATTACTGTTTAGCACGAAAGCAGAAAATAAAACAAAAAGTATAAATATTACCTTTTAATATTAAAAATCACAAGTACCAATACAAAAAAAAACCAGGGCACAGGACCTGCTGAGTAAGGACTCATAATGTATTATGCATTAAAGCAGCACTTACAAGAAGTACGCTGGTTTCGAGCGACGCCCATAGGAATCTCCGTGACTGATTTCTTTCCTCCTCCTACAATAGTCTACTAGTTATTCACATACCACACGAAACGTGACAGCATGACTGTCACTTGTCACGGGTCACGGCGCTATGGTGTGACCGAGAAATACCTCTTCGGTCGTGTCGGCCCAGTGCAACTGCAATACTGCTCGGCACTACATCTAATAATAATTAGATTTATTTGCTAATGTAAACTTTAAATTATTTTTTATATTTTTACAGATTTCTGTTGGATAACGACAAGAAACCGTGATAAGAAAGACGAAGTTATTCGCAAAACAGCGGAAGTCCTCAAATCCTTAGACTATATCGATACAACTAAATTCTATTGGAACCATCTAACAAATAAAGATTGTTTAGAATAGGGAAAATGATTTTGAATACTAAAAAGATATAGTTAAAATACAATTAAATAGGGTGGAGGTGTTATTAAGTTAAAATCGATGTAGTGGTGAAGTAATCGCACCTCTAGAATTAAATTAATCTTACTTAAAAACCTGTAAAAAGCTCTTACGATGTTAAATACATTTTGTTTTCTAATAGGTATCGAATTTCGATCTCTGGGGGAACACTTGTTATGTTAATTATGCGGGAGCAAGGTATGATTCTAAGTTACTATATTATATTACAGGAACAAATAAATGTTACTTTATTATCTAGCTTTTTTAAGTGGAAAGTGACCAAGGAGACGAGGCACAAAAGCGCGTAGGCACTACTTAGGTACCATTTCTCGAAGTGTGTCATCATATTTTTAAACCCTCACAATCCGGTTTCGATTGTACCTACTGTTCTGTCTAGGCCTCTCACATATAATCCTTGTAACTATCTGAGCCTATGTTACAAATTGACGGTATCGATATCAGTGAAGAGAATGAGCAGGGGAGCGCTGCTCATGCTCAGTGCCGGAGTCTCGCAGGGGTCTGTCCTCTCCCCGACCCTATACAATCTATACACGAACGAAGTTCCGCGTCACCCCAAAGTACAGTTAGCGATTTTCGCACACGACACGGCCTTGAATACCCAATCACTGACATTTGCAAGAAGCCCTTATCTCTTTACGTAGCAGGAGGAGGATAGAAGGCGACTCCGAGAAGTGTCAATCTATTATTATTCTATTATTTCGAAGTATACATCCCCTATGATCTGTCCGGTAACCTATGTGACTACATGGCTACAACCCGCCAAGTAAACCGGGCATTTACTTTTAAACCGCACATTATGCCTGTCAGAAAAAAGCCTTTTACGCAATGTGTAAGCTATATCCGTTAATGAATCCAAAGATTAAAATGTTTCTGAGAAATAAGCTCAAATAATACATAAGTTGGATTCTGCGCATCATGTAACACAGCAGTGTCGTGTTCGCATACACTTACTCTTCTTACATACAAATGTTGGACCGAGTGCAAAATAAATTTAGGCGAATTGTTACAGATTGCCCCTGGCATATTGGCATTTTTGAAATAACATAGGGACGTCGAGTGGCTTCAGACTTGTCTTGTTGGAAATTTGTTTTGAAACGAAATCCGTAATCGCGCGTTGCGAAAAAGGCTAGACGGACATGAATGAGATGAAAGATTGTCACGACTGCTATAGAAACATGCGCACAGCGACATGCGACCCAATAATTTTAGCTGGGGACCTCCACGCCCTCCACGTATCCAGCAGATCAAAAAACAGTCTTCGGATTTTCCTTAAAAATATTTCAATGATCGTAACATCATCATCAACGCATCGCATATCTCCGAACAATAATGGGTGTATAAGGTCACCGACCTAATAGATACTGGTAAAAAACGTTTCACTCGTCAACAAGACGACTGCAACGTTACACGAGCTTAACACGGACCATAGACCCTTATTAATAGAAGTAGCAGATAACGGATACAATAAAAACAATAAAATAAAGAAAAAGATCATCGACTATAAATCACTAGAAGGTAATTTAGCCAAGTTCCGGTCGAGTAAACTCGATAGCATCCCAGATAATATAGACTCCCCTCAGGATGCTATCACGGTCCCATCTATAGTCACCGTTCGACTGGTTAGTAAAGTAGAAGGATCGTAAAGAGAGATCTCCACCGTCCAAGTGGAACCTTTAGCTTTCTCTGACGATGTTAAAGCCCTAATCCGTATAAACATCTGCATAATCGCAACGGAGGCAATGTGTGTAGACAAGCCATCCATCAACTCGAAAGAGATTTTAAAAAAGCTATAAACAAATTCATAAACGGGAGATGGGATCACTTCGTCAGCGAACAGTCACCGTCTCATAAGGTCTACTGGCCTCTTGCAAAGACTATGAAGTCCGAGCCGTTTGATCAAAGGCCACCACTTAACCGCGAAAATCAATTACCTGCACTAGAGGATGACGAAAAAGCGGAATGTCTGGCCGAAACACTAGAGACAATGCACTCCTTGCTTCCTTCCCATAGACACCCACATAGAAGAGGTACAAAGAACAGTAACAGCCCGCCTGGCTGTGCCACCGGACGATGTTGATGAGATCATACGGCTGACGAACATATAAGAAGAGGGGGGGGTCTGTCCCCCTATGCTCTCCAAACCTGAAGACACAAAAGTCTTTCTTAGTCATTCGAACAATTAAGGCTGGACAAGCGCCTGGCCTTCGAAAGAAAAAAGACTGTCCCAATCTCGCAAAACCTTTTTGTTGTCGTGAAACTGTGAGACTATATTTTCCAAATGAAAATGAAGCCAAGAAGGTGTAGAATATGTTATGACAAGTTGTGTCTAACACCTCTTAGATTCGTCTCGACTTACGACTTGCATACGGTGGTAGTAATTCTGGTGCTTATTTGTCATAATCTTAATATTTTTTTTGCAACCTCAATTGTAAGACTATTTTAATTCTTCGATACTACAATTGATTGTCATTTACTCTGGTTTTTTTACTAGAAGTTCCGACTAGAACAGTGTTACCAGTGAATCTATGAGGTGTTAGATACAACTTGTCATAATATATTCTACACTTTCTTGGCTTATTTTCATTTGGAAAATATAGTCTCCCAGTTTCACGACAACAAAAAGGTTTTGCGAGATTGGGACAGTCTTTTTTTTTCGAAGGCCCTACTACTGATTGGCGGCGCTTGTCCAGCCTTAATTGTTCGAATGACTACGAAAGACTTTTGTGTCTTCAGGTTTGGAGACGATAGGGGTACAGACCCCCCTCTTTTCCCGCAGATGGGAAGAGACAAACCGGAATTTTATTGTGGGCGAGGAGAAAGGGCGCCTTTCTCCTTGTCTGTTTTCAATCTTCATTAATTCCATAACTAAGGTAATTTCATCTCTATGCTGACGATTTACAAATTTATCGACATTTTAAATTATCTGACGCAACATCAGCAATTTATCAGATTAATCAAGATTTATGCCGTATTGTGGACTGGGCCAAATCATTTGGTATTACTGTGAATCCTTTGAAGTCCAATGCAGTGATAATAGGTAGCACACGAATCCATATGCGACTCAACATTACTGTTTTGCCACATATTAAATTAGATGGTGCGCATATTATCATCAGCGATTCAGCAAAAAACATAGGTGTTGTAATAAATTCCAATCCATATTGGACTCACTACATCAGTGATATTAGTAGAAGGGTTCACTTTATTTTCATTCCCTTAGAACACTCCAAAATTTTCTTCCTTTTCCAACTAAAATTTCTCTTGCATTGTCTATTATACAGCCAATTATTGACTATGCCAGTGTTTGCTACCATGATGCCACTGAAGAAATATTTAATAAACTTGAGCAACTGCAAAATATATGTTTGCGGTTTATTTTTGGTTTGAAGAAGTAAGACCACATGACTCAGTTTCATAGGCAATTACAATGGGTACCTATCCGTCTCCACAGAAATTTCCATATGCTGTGTTTCCTTTTTAATCTCTTCAACCCTTGTTCCCCTTTTTACCTTCATGATCACTTCACCTTGACTAATTTCCATGATTCTTCTTGCAGACCACAAAAAAATAATATTCTTCTTATAATGACCCACTGACCTGATCTTTATTAACATTCTTTTACAGTCCATTCTGATAGACTATGGAATTCCCTACCACATGAAATTCGGGTTTGTAAGACATTGTCACTTTTTAAGAAAAAATTAAAGGGATATTATTTAAATCAGACTTACACCCAAATTTGAACTAAATAATTTCTGTAAACATTCTATTGCTATAATAATGAGTATTTATATTTTATTTTATATATAAAGTATGCATGTATGTATATACTATAAATATATGTATGTATGTAAGTATTAATAGTGTATGTTTGTATATTGCCTATTTATTTACTGTAATATTATCTATATAGTTTTTTTTAATATTAATGTAATGGGCACACTAATACAATATTAGTCATACTGTCATACAAATTCTTCCGTAGCAGGGCTGCTGGAAGAAATTTCAATTGTGGAATAAGTAGTACCTTTGTACCAATTTTAGTATGTTGAATCTATAATGTATGTTTACAGTGTACATTAGTTACTAAATAAAATAAAATAAGGCAGGGCAGCACCCTTATTAAGAAAAACGTAATTGCTGTTCGCACATTCTGAAATAAACAACAATAATTTTAGTATGTGTAAACAGAAAAAAAAATACAATAAAATCTAACAATATTTACTGCAATACGATGTATAGTAGAAAACATGGTTACACATACGATAAGCAACTTATGAAATATTTGAAAGAGTGAATTAGTTTCCTACAATAATACTAATTATTTTAAAACTGGTTGAGCGATATGTGAAAGACGACTAAATCGATTATACGGCTTATAATCCATATCATATAGAACGGTACTGTGACATGTGATACGTTCCAATACACTCACACTACTTTTACACAATTTCCACAAACCATTAAAAAATCACCATATATTTTAAAAAACAAACAGTAAAGGTGGATAATATTCAACTGCATTTGAATGCGTTTTTACATTTTGAACAAATTTAAAAAAAAGCACAGATAAATAATAACCTAAAATTAGATGCATGAAAGTAGACGTTTAATCATTAGACACAGTAATCGGCAAAAACAAATAATCGTAACGGCCACGTTGTGAATCGCGTCAAGTAACTGATTTGCGATACGTCAATCATAAGAGTGTGCCTGCGTTGTATGCTTCCCGCGTTTTTTTTTGCTAATTTTTCCATTTATCTTTATTGCTATTCTATTGTTTATATAAGTTTCGTTATTATTTTTGTTTGCTCCCCATTCTGTTTTTTTATAGCATAAGGGGACAAACGAGAAATGGGCAAAGCGAATGAAATTATGTTGCATAGGATGATGTAGTGTCATGCACTTGTATGGCACTACCGCCTCCTATGCAGCATGGCCTCCTCTGTTTTGCTAGTTTTTATCTTTGCCTTTGTTGCTGTTTTATTATCGTCAAGTTTTGTTATGATTTTTGTTTATTATTACATTTTGTGTTTGTGAGTTCGGTTTACATATATATTAAAATGATAAAACGAACAAAGAAGACCGTTTTAAACGGTCAAGCTATTATTTTTGTAATCGGTTAAAGACTAACCGCAACTACACTCGATATTCGAAACACAAATATTAAATATGGCATGGTCACCTTACTATAGAGTTTACACGTCGCCCTAATCATGACGACACAAAAATCTTCGCTCTGTTAAAACTGGAA
>JAFELO010003652.1:0-22822 GCA_017140195.1 Eumaeus atala
TAACATTACTTATCATCATCATCATTCATCATTATAAGCCCTTAACCGTCCACTGCTGGACGCAGGCCTCTTTCAATGAACGCCAAGACGGCCGATCTCCTGCTACTCGCATCCATCGTGGACCACCCATTGCTCGAAGCATTCCCACCTGGTGAACGGTCGACGAACTCTTCGTTTTCCTAGACGCGTCCTCCACTCCAGAACCTTAGTGGGCCATCTCCCAACACGTGTACGAGGCCGAAATTATAATTTTTGTATTTTTGTAAATCAATGAATGTTTACCATATTAGAAAATTTCCGTGCGACGCCGGGACAGACAGCTAGTATAAATGTAGAAGGCAAACTTGATTGACTTGGAATATGATACTTAAATTTGAAGTTTGTTGCAGGGCTTGCTTCCATGTGAGTGTGTAAGGATTTCCCGACCTCTAAAAGGGGGCAGATTATATGAAATCTAACCATTTACGCGAGTGAATCCGCGGGACGCAGCTAGTGTCACATAAATTCCTGTTGCTGTTGTAACTCAAACTATATTAGGAACTTCTCAAACCGCATAAAATGTAATAATCTACTCATCTCTCCACGCTGTTTTTTTTATAGAATAGGGGGCAAACGAGAAATCTGAGCCTCTTTTACGACTACCGACGCCCATGAACATCCACATAATTACTACATCGATGTGTTGCCTTCCTCTACCCCCCCCCGATGGGCTACCGACCACTCCCAAACCGCACGAAACGCGACACCGTAGTTGTCACTTTACTTTGGTATCAAGTGAGGGAGCGGTACCTCCCCGGTCGTGCCGGTCCAATTCTGTTGCAAAGGAGGATGTAGTGTCATGCACTATGCATGGCAATACCTCCTGCTATGCAGCATTGCATTACCTCTTCCCAAAATATATGGTATTGCATGATAATTAACTGCAATGCACCAAGAGATACTTTTTGCTAAATACCATGATATTGAAATGCAAGGTATTTCTATAATGTAGGCTGTAAAAGCCCTCGGGCGCATGCTAGAGTTATATAAGGTAATCTGGTAATTTAGAACATGTAGAGAGTTGCGTGATGTACAGACACGACATTTGCCATAGGCTTTACATATAGATTATGTTGGGCAAATGATCTACAGGTTTATATTACGCAATGGACTTTTCTCGTAAATGTCGCAGTTCATTGAACAGGTCATACATATCAGTGAAATAGGGTTGACATTTTGAAGTACCAAAATTCCTCGGATGTACAACGGATGTACCGAACTTTTTACAAAATGCCTTATATTGAATTAGTAAAACTATGGAAAATGTATAATATATTTTCCTTTACCACTACTAATAAATAAAAGAAAAGTTATCTCTCCCGTAACTGTGACATATGGGCCTCTGTCAAGGGGAGTACGTCTTCTGAAATAAATCTAAAATCTAAATCTAAATTATAAACAAAAACTTAAAACAAGACGAATTTACCATTGTCTGTAGGTAAACTTGCGAGAGCTTTTAGTATTTACCCCACTACAAGCCGTGTTTTTATCAGAGATCCTGGACTTTTATTCTTATGATATTTGCGGAGACAAATTAAACCATTCCATTATTCCATCAAACAAATTCATGTTCATTGAGTTAACCATTTTCGTAAGTATAAAATAAAGGACTAGACAGGTTAAGAACACGGTATACGACAGTTACAGAACTCTCTTCCCCGAGTTTCAATGTTTTATGGATATAATATACGTGAAATATTAATATTCAAATGGATATCAAAATATCTGCCTAAAAAATCGTAAATAAATAATATATGCCCGGTAGCGTAACTGCATCATTGGAGCCTGTAACAAACCCGCCCTTTGTCTCCCAATGTAGAAAACTGACAAAATTTCTTTTGGCAACGGCACTCTTGGTTTGGAAGAAGTCGGATATCGTAACTATTTGATACGGAGCTCGTGAACAAATCTTAAGATGGGGTCCCTCTGTCTCCCAAAGTCGACAGCTGAATATTGTCACTTCTCTGAACGTGAACCCCTCGAGCCCAGTGCCTGTGGCACTTACAACAACATGTACTTACGCCACTGGGATGCCCCTAACCGAAGTAACGTGAAGTGACAACCCTACCAAAGGGAGTAATAACTTCCGCCGCGATGTCAGGTTCTTGTACATTATTACTATTAAACGGACATGCCCAAAATGCCTCGGATATAACAATTTAAACCAGGCTACGAGAATGTATCACCCGAACGAGTACATACTCTCACTTACGTAAAACTACATACGAATTACTGTACTTCATTTTAATTACCTAACCCTGCTTGGTTATTTTATAGCAGCGGTACTCTGTTCTCAATGGTATCTAACACTGAAGTATTTTTCTGTACTTTATTAGGCTTGCGTTAGCCGACGCCAATGTCATCTAATATAGAAACGGGATAAACTTTATAACTTATTGTCATAATGGGAATAAGGCGAAGTATAATCGGGCTGATGCGCAGTTGGAAACTTTGGATGTTTACCAACCCATAAACGACCGCATAGAGTTAAGGCAGACGTGTCGCCCTTCTGTTTGGGCCACAGAGACTCACACATAGCCCAAAACGTGAGAGTATTACATTTTGATTAACGCCGGCACAGGTAGTAAATTATACCAGCCAGTATCAATAGCACTGCCGTTTACAAAAAATCCTGTGACATAAAGTTTCATAAGGATAAGAAGGGACAGTGAATACGTGTATATTCTGATATACATAAAAATGCGTTGCCGTTCTTTATTCGTAGGATAAAACATACGGATAAAGAAGGACAACGCATTTATATTTATATCATATCAGCAAAATCCGTACATTCAATCCTCAAGAAACGCGAAAGCTTGGTAGTTTTGATAGAGGCGTTGCGGCCGGCGCGATTTCGGAATTTTCGACCATTCAATACCGCACATAATGCTGTGACATTACGTGCACATGTTCATGTGTAGCGGAAGTAACAAAACATCAAGTGGGGTTTTCTTTCCGGACCTGAAGCTGTGCTGTGGAAGCGGCGAAAAGCCCAAAGCTTCATCGGATTGCTCTTCTGCAGGTGGGAGATATGCATGCCGATATGAGAGTGTTTGTAACAGCTAATTTAGCTATTATTATGATGGCCATCATAATAAAGGGACCAAGAGGTCTCTCCTCCCCAACTCCGATGTAGGGGGTAGCTCGCGCTCGGTAGCTAAAAAGACCTCGGCATTGACGTGAACGTTTGTCTTTCGACACCTTCAATTCATACTAACCGTCAGTTCCACAGGTTACCATTAAAACGTCAAATAGCCATTTGACATGTAATGTTAATTACCACTTATATTGAGAAACCGGCTCTAAGAAAATTTCATAATGGACGATGTATGTAACATCCTTTGACTATCTCTAACCTTACGACATATATATTTATGCTAAGCACCTGCACACTATCTAATAATAATTGGATAGAGTGTAAATTAATAAATTAAAGTATAAAACTTTCATCCCATATTTTAATTGTGTGATTTTAGCACAGTTGGAGATACAACATGCACTGTGCAATAGTATAATGCACATTGTGCAAGATGTTATAATTTTAATTAAATGAAATGATACGCACACTACGACACGCAAGCAATGCTTATCATAGATATCACATTAATATCTCTACAGTGCCTATAATAATATACTCGGGAGCTAACAGTGAAAGTGTCAAACAGATGATGACATATGCGAATTAATTCTTATTACATATAAAAAGGTCATTCTATCAAACTTTATAGGAAGTCGAATGGTTTTTTATTATAATCGATATTCAATTTCCATCACTTGGCGAACACTAAGTAGTCTAATAGTGTAACGATCAAACTAATAAATAGTATACAGATAATAGTGTTTAATAAAATAATTATATATCGTTAAATAATATATAATTTAATAATATATAATTCTTGTATTGAACTGTAATTGTTTTATCATTTTACACTCGCATGTGATTTTGAGATATGGCATAATTGCAACAGTTTCACATTAATCTCAGAGACCATAAAACTCAAAACCATACAAGGTAGAAAAAATAAGTTAAGCTCTCATTGCATTTCTCAAATCCACGGTATCACGCAATTTCATACGTGACGTAATCCCGGTTTACATGTGGTTACGAGTAAAGCAACTATTCAGAATAATTCCGAGATCGGTGTCAGTGATTGTGTAGCGGTTGTTTGTAAACAAAACATTACATACATAGTATAAAACTCACGTGCTCACCTTTTTACGTAATGTAATAGAATGTTGGTTAGCGATGGATACTAACGCGTCTAATCTACGTGACGCGTATAAATACTTCCCGTGAGAAAGTATTATCTGCAAAACCAATTTTTAATTATTCTTGAGGAAAGAACAAGATTTGACAAAAAAATACTTTGTTTAAAAACTTTTTGTAACTTATTGCGACAGCGAATTGTATCTAAAATGGCTTAATAAGCAC
The DNA here is from genome assembly GCA_017140195.1 of Eumaeus atala. Taxonomy (NCBI): domain Eukaryota; kingdom Metazoa; phylum Arthropoda; class Insecta; order Lepidoptera; family Lycaenidae; genus Eumaeus; species Eumaeus atala. Next base: position 4,472 of record JAFELO010003652.1, read on the forward strand.
TTGTAAATAGTTTGTGAGAGTTTTCTAGCCTGGATCAAAAGGAGTATAACTTCTGCCTGTGTGCTGTGGTGTCGGGGGATACTCACATCGTATCTTAAGCAATTTATCTCATTAGTTGTCATTTTTGTTATGTTGTCCATCATGTCTTCAAATTCCTACAACAAACACTCTTTAACACATAATTGTGTAATTACATAACAAAATTTTTCTTCCTTTCTATTTAAACGTGAACGTTTATAAAACGTGATTAAACGTGTTTAAACGTAAGCATTTACGCCGTATCGCCACATCATGGGTGGGGCGCTGACCCAGTGTGGACTCTGTACTTGCCATTAGAGAGCCTTACTCCAATAAAACCTCACAGAAGCTCTCAGCCGCCTTGGGATGTGAGGTGATCCCGGATCAGTTAGCAACAAGGGTTACATCTAGGGAAAGGCTGGATCGTCATCTCTAGGACCCATACTAACTTAAGGCCACAGGGAGTCGTCCAGCTCGTTGATCCGACCGTGTAATGGGACAGACACCCAACCCGAACCTGTCCGGCTTCAGGTTCAATTAGAAGTGCTCCCGACTGTCGGCGACGTTGCGGAACATGCAGAGATTCTCTCTGCTCCGCTGGTCAGCCTCTTTCCGACATACGATTGCCTCACAGAAAGAGTCCATGGCCCCCATGCCCTTCCACTTTCCAGAATTACAATAATAACGCTGGAAAGTGAAAGTTCCACCCTTCCCAATTCAGAGCTAGGTCGCGGCGCTGTGCGGTCCAAAAAATAACCTTCATAATAATAACGAATTGATTATTCGTAGTTGAACAGTCCTTTTTTTTTATTTATGTAAGCGGAATGTTCATCAATGGTGATGAGACGATCTGGTCATGTCCGCATTCTCTCTTATCGAAAATAGATTTGTAAGTCTGTACAATATTATTGTGAAACGAGTGACTACAATTACATATCATAATGACTTGTGATGACATGTTATTCTGTGCTGTTGTGTAATGACATGTTATTCTGTGCTGTTGAAGATTTTAGAAGCTCACAGTAATAATGCGAGGAGAACAGCTGACAAGAATATTATTTCATCACTACACGCGGCTGTGAGTGATCATCGGACCGGATGGTTTACCACATGTCAATTTGTATAACAGTTTCACATTGTGTTAGCTGTAATCATATAACATTACGGCGGGTCTCTGGATGGTTCAGATTCAGACGTGAATGGTCCAGCCTGCCTAGCCGATAGTATAGCAATGCAGTGATTTTGTTGATTTTATGTAAATCTAGCCGTGTCCGGAGATATCAATCGCGTAACCCTCATGCTCAGCTCCTATTTGTTATACTAATAAATTTCCTCGAGATATTGGCTATAAAAAGGTCCTTTTTGTACTGTTTCGAATTGCAAAAGAGAGCCGGACGTCATACCGTAATCATAACATAATAATAATATTTGCTCTATCACCTCTTACTCGAAACTGTTGGAACAAAAAGCACTATAACAATAGGATATACATCAAACAGAACCGATACTTTATTAAGGGAACATTTACCTCAAGATATGCCCATGTACATTTTAAGTAGGATTTATTATAGACAGAAAGTGATGTAAATAGAAAATAAATGTTATATAGTTATTTTATAACCTTCTTAAAAAATAAAATTTAATAAATATTCGTGAAAAATCTTGTGTTCTAAAAAAACAGAAAAATGTGCCGATAATAACGAACATTTCACCAAAACTCACACAGAAACACTCCTACAGTGTGTGCTTAGGTATGTTTCGTAAGTGGGAGCCGACGAGAGCTGTAGTCTTCTTGAATGTACCTACCTATTTTACAATTATAAGTATCTTACAAGCCTCTTGCGCAATATTCTATAACCACTTCCAGCTTGTAAGTGCAAACGAGGGGAAAACATAATTACTATTTACATTGGCTATGTAATAGTTATAATTGTGGTATATACATTTTCGTTTTGACTGCTCCGTGCTGACGGAAGTGTTCACTGTCCCACCATGATTCTAGCTTTGTCGTGGCGGTGGGGCTCAGCAGCCTGGGGTGAAATATTCTTTCTGTTGACCCGGGGAAACGCTTTTCAGCGTCTTCACCGGCCCTAGGTCCAGTAGTGTGTGGTGGTGAGATGCCCCGGAATAACAAATTATCAGGGCAACTCGACGGCCAATCAGTCCCCTAAGGGTCTGACGCCTCCTTCCTGTAGTGCGGGGCAAACCCCACACACAGGAACACCCCGCCAACTATGTCTGTCTGTCTGTGCAATGAGGTGGGGCTCCCATCCTCGCCCCTTGACCCGTGCGCAAAAGCTTCTCCTCTTGTGGCTCTATTGTCCCCCTCTTCTTGAAAGAGCGTAATCAATGCAACAGACCGCTGCTTTTTGTACCCCTCCAATGTGAAGAGAGGACTATAGAGTAGGATACGAGGCGCTTTTGCGAATGGGACAAGGCATGATGATGGAAAATTCATCCCGCTACATTTTGGCGAGGTTGATGGGCTTTTCTACGGTGCTTTACAACCTTCTGTGGAGGTGGTTCCGCTCGCTTGGGGATTAGACTGATCAGCCGGAGAGGTATCCTGATAGTTAATAGCTTCAGGCTACCTTCACCAAAGGCGGTCCTAATATTACTTGTCTCCGTAAGTGACCAATTGACTACCAAACAGCAAGGACTGAGTTAACATATGAATAAACATGATCATACCTTGTGTTAGCACAAGGTATGATCATGTTTATACCTACTATTAGTAGTAGGAGACATATACGGCCATGCGGCATTGCAGCGGAATTGTGCCGGGATGACCGGGTACTTATCGCTTACATGATAACAGCGTAAAGTGACATCTTCGGTGTGGCGTTTCCTGCGGATTATGAGTGCTGGCTCATTAGGAGGAGGAGAAAAGGAGAGCAACGCATCGGCATAATTACTATGATGATGTTCATGGGCATCGGTAGTCATTATGATAACATGACAAAGCCTTTATGAATTTATTTATAAACTGAGTAATAGAAACGATGATTTACAAAATCTAAATCAAGTACTAAAAAGATAAACCTTGTATTACTTTGACGGCGCTATAGCTCATCGTCATTATTATAGCCCTCATCAGCCCACTGCTGGATATAGAGCTCTTCCAATGAACGTCTAGTCGACCAATCTCCTGCTACTCACATCCATCCCGGACCGGTTACTGTCGTAGTACATGAGTAATAAAATTATGTCCGTATAGCCAACTCGAAATGTATGAAATACAAAAGTGGATGTAAGTTTAAGTGTTTCCCAAAATGTGATTGACGGAATATAGAAGTCGGCGAATGTGTATAGTTTTTTTTTATAGTGTAGGCGGGCAAACAAGCAGCAGGTTGGCTTTTGAAGACTACAAACGCCCATAATCGTATATTTGTCATACACTACTCATGCAAATACTCGTATGTTTGGCCTTCCTTTCTTCACCACTCCAATCGGCCACTACTGTTACTATCATTCAACTCTAGTCAACTTTAGGAGCCAGCAGAATATTCACGACACAGACGCGGGTTTGAAATATCTAGACTCTAATTTAAAACGAGTATTTTTTAGCATATCCAAATCTAGCTCAGTAATTTGATTACAAAATGTATTATTACAAAACTAATAACATTTTGACATAACATGATATTTATGGCTCGGGTGTTGTCTCCTTTTAAATGCCTTGTAGTCACGAGTGGGCACGATCTTCGTAACGGGCTTGCTAAATTCAACCGACCATAATGCATGAACGGGGATATAGCGAAAGCCTCTATATTTCAGATTCCTTTTGAGTCCGGTGCAGTCAACGTTAAACCGTTATCCATGTCAATCCTGGAGCATAATTATAATTAAATTTACTTTCTACGTGTATATAATCAAGATGAGAAGTTCTGTTGTTTGTTTGTTGTACACGCTAATATCTGGTACTACAAGTCGGATTTGACAGGGCATAGTGGATAACATGATATTTACGAGTAAAGTCATGAGGAATGTCATTGGCTATATACCATGACGCTACTATCGATAGGAGTGGTGTAGCACACTTGACCGCGGTGTGCTCCTAGTTCTTGTATAACCATCCAACGCGTGGACTACAGGAATTAGTCCAATGATTTAAATTAAATATAAAAAAATAAATATATTTGTGTAATCAGCGTCTCTAGAGAAATTGCAATACGATAGGAGTCATCTGGTATGATTACAATGCAAATCTTGCCATCGGTTGTCACACATTGGCAGTTGGCAAGTACCTGCCATACATCTCTATGAGAACGTCAGCTGTCGCACCAACATCGGCCGTTGTTATACTTAAAATTATACATTAATTCGTCTATACTTTCTACATAATATATTATTTATAAAAGCCATTTCGTAAACCGTTCGCTTTATGTAACAATTTGGCTTAAACTTTTTCACGTGACTCTTGGATATGATTTTCTACAAGTCATAAATATTTATGGAGGTAGCGATAATCGCAAGGTTTTATTATTTTCAGATAGGAAGTTATTTTATCGATGTTTGTAAATTGTTTGAGCAAAAAAAGAACAAGTCACAAATACCCTCCTGTCATAAAATCATGCATAGCTGGATAGAGAGTTAACCGAGTCCACATGAAATATTACAAAATTATTATAAACACTAATAATTTGTAAATAAAAATAATAAATAATGTCAATAGTAAATAAAATATATTTTAATCACCATAATTAATTATAATAATAATTATATGCATAGATAATACATTATTGCGTTTTCCAAATTACGAAGTTTGTCAAATTTACAAATCACAAAACTAATTTAATATTAATGATTACAAATATTTTAACTTTGTGACAGATATTAAAAGAGATTTCGAAAGTTGTTTCGTTATAAAGGTTACATTGTTAAAATTGTATAACGCTAATTATTTCTATGTTCTATAGTAAAATTAAAGCAGTGTTAAAATGTGTTTTCGTGCATTGTTCCTTTGAGCGTATTCTGCACTATAAGTCTCTTTAAACTGTTATATTGAAAAAATAACCGGAAAACTGCAATTTACTGGCATTGTACATTAAACAATAGCAGGATTCTATTACTTTCATGACCTTGTGTAGAGTAATTGCGTTGTTAGAAAACAAACAACATTGCAGGTGTTAAATATTGTTTTTGCAAATCAAAGCTTGATTACTGGTTAACATTGATTCGTGACTACCGACTCCTATAAACATCCGCATGTATTTTTTTGTGTAACCCTCGACGAAATTGGGCACATAATTAGATTATAATCTTGAATATCACAGTGTGCAACTAAATATAGCAAAGGAACTGATATAACGTAACCTACAAAAGATTAAAACAGCTCATCCGTACTTATTTATTATACTCTTAGCTAATAATATAAAATAATTGGCTAATAACCAATTATGGAGGAATTTTAAACGAGAAATCTTTAGTAATATAATCAAGATGAAGAGCTTTATTGTTTGTTTAAACACGTTTATATCCGGAGCTACAAGTCGGATTTGGTATGATATTTCGGACTTATTTATATTACCACCAAGCACTATATGCTTGGTGGTAATATAAGTAAGCAGTCAGCTGTTCTTATGGGAATATTGCATAGTAATAATAATAATAATGTCATTCTAGTCGAATTGCGAATACGGCGGCCACAGACAGCCAACCGTGCAGGACATATTATAATATGTAGCGTTTGTGAGCATTGTCACGTGCAAGTGTGTGCGTAGGCCCAGGTGTTCTCTCTGTTCCCTTATGTTGCTATTCCGACAGGACGGCAGTCAGACACAAACGGAGAAATCGCTGAGAGGAATGCTGAGCCACGGGGGTGTAACACCGCCAGATTCCCGATCTCGGACTGTTCGGTGCTTCACCTGGCCGCCGTCTCTTTTTTTTACGTAAACGCTCATTGTGATCCTGTACCTTCTCAAATTGAGGCCGGAAACTGGACACACACTGGAAAAACGGAAGAAAATAGGAGCAGTAGGAAGACTTCCTAGTTCCTTCTGATTAAAATCGTCGCGGGTCCCAAGGCAGTTTTCATCATTCCCTTGGGTTCCCTGCGATCATATCATAGGGTCACAAGTGGTGGCCGCTCTCGGTCCTGGAGACCTAGGAGTAGCAGCAGTGGAAAATTGTGGTGCCCTTACCATAGACGAGGAAGTCAAATTGCATAACAGTAGGTTATGTTAATGCTCAAACCTAACAAGACAATACATTTAGCACATTAGCCCAACATACTGAACTAGTATAACCTAGCTATTGCGACATTAAGTCCGCACTGCGTCCACAATGTGTTGTGAATGGTTACTGAGCAATTTGGGAAAGATCGTAAAGTGTTTACGCGCAACGCTATATAAAATTTAAATTACTTAATTTAGAACTTGTTGTGTAATGTTATTATGTAAATTGTATTTTTGTTGACTAAGATATTCTTCGATTTTCGTTTCTTACGTCTCCACATACACGTATGTGTGGTGTCGCCAACATTTTAATCTTCCAAAAAATAAATTTGATTTTGGAATATGTCATTTTTATGCCATTATTCATTGTGTTTTCTCATTTTGGCGCCAATACATTGTACAATACTTCGTGATATAAAAATGGAGATAACAAAGAGAACAGAATCGCTGTGATTGTACTACACGAAGTAGGCACGGAGCCCAATGCAATTTTTAAAACTCTCCATACTCTTGGTCCTAGTTAAATGTTTGTGTACCGGGCTATTAATAGGTACCTGCAATGAGACCCCCTGCTTGTGGTATAGAAAGGTCCACGTAGTGTACGTGTGAAAATGGTGGGAAAAATTCGACGAAATCCTGTCCGAAAGCAAAAGCCTTTCTGGTAATGAAGATAGGATCATGTCGCGTAGTTTACGAGATAGCTTAGGACGTGCAGCCTATAAGAGACACTGCTCATTTCTTAACTGATGAATTATGGATGAATAGGGTGGTAAAATCCAAACAATACTGATGTGGTATGCAAAGGGAGGTCACAGAAAAAAATTGTCTACGGATGAGATAATTTTTACAATTGGGCGACATTTTAACAAACAAATTACCGTGTTTATGCTCAATGCTCTAAGTAACCTTTCCATTCGACAGAGTGCATTATCCAACGTCGGTGATGGTTTGGTGGGGTGTTGGCTACGAAGGAGTGACCGAGCCATGTTTTTGTGAAAAAGGAATCAAAACATCGTCACAAGAGTATCCAGAAAAGGCAGTTAACCCCTTAAGTACACCATTTTCAACAACTGAGGATGGTCCTTCCAGCAAGACTCAGCGCCGGGTCATAAAGCTCGGTCCAGGAAGACTTGGTTGGAAGCGGAAGTCTGGGACTTCATCAGAGCTGAAGACAAGGATTAAGGTCGGGACTGGACTACGGTCCAGTCCCGACCTTAATCCGCTAGAATATGACTTTTGATCAGTCTTAGAGAGTACAACTTACAGTTTAGCTTGCTCCAAACGCAATGACAATTTGGATTCCCTGTAGCAATCTTTACGATTGGCAGTGAAGAATCTCCCCATGGTAAGAGTGTGTGCTTCTATTGATAACTGGCCTCGACGTTTAATTTACTGTATTTACAGCCAATTGAGACCACCTCTTATAAGTTTCTTTTTGTAATTATAATTGTTTTAATTTTTGTATTAAACTAACACACTGTAAAATAAATATTATTTGCAATTAAAAAATATATTTTTTCTTTGTTTCAATGTTTATGGAAAAACTAGGTTGAAGCTGAGCTGGCGGTCATTTTTTGATTTGCCTTATAATTTTTTCTAGCTCATAACTATTGTGTTAACGGTGAACAACCCTTATCACTTAGGGGTGTGAAAAATAGATAGCAGCCGATTCTCAGAACTAGTGAATATAAAATTTGTTAAAAATTGTTAAAGCCGTTTTGGGGGAGGAATGTTAGTTACTTTGTGCCACGAAAATTGTTTTTATAAACTTTGAAAATTGTTATTAAAAATTAAAATAAGATAAAACATGTCCTGACTGGCTGATTCATCATCGAATGTAAATTATTGAAGTTTGGTGAGTAGGGTCCTTTATGGGGTACATACCCACTATGGAAGGGATTTTGTTATTTCGACCCAAAAGGAGGGGAATTAGAGAAGAAAGCTTGTACGGAGGTCGGCCCATTTTTAAGATATAAATATGAAACTTTATTCTTGGTTTACTGACTAAAAATGCGTAGATACATATTTTAGCGTTTCTACCCTTAAGGGCTGGAATAGGGGTTGAAATTTCGTACATATGTTAGTCTGGAGGTGCCTCCACATCTTTACACCAGCTCTCTAATGAGATATGCAGAGAGAACGGAGTGTGGCACTCCGTTCTTAAGCCGACACGAGCTGGCAAGTACCACTCGCTCACGTGACATCTTTGACAGCTTTGCTGTTGCGTTTCGTGCAGTTTGCGAGTAGCCGGTGGGCCGGTGAGCGGTTTAAGGACAATAATGGGCATGTCCATGGGTGTCGGTATTCTTCAAAAGGCTGCGATTGCTGCCAAACCATAGAAAAACAAGAAGTACTGTTTAAAAAACAATAACTTCTGTTTTGCGACTTATGTAAATTTGTTAGCAGTTCATATCATTAATGATTTGATTATATAAAGTCTCACGTACCGCGCAGTGGGAGGGTTTGAAGGCGTGACGTTATTTGGCCTTTAAATATACAAATGACAGGATATTAAAACAGTTTATCACAATTTACGGCAGAACTACCTACTTGTCCTATCCTAAAAATTGAAATGGGAAGTTATTGGCAGTAAAAAGATCCTCAACGTTTGCATTCGTACTTTTTTCACATAATCCCAAAAAAATATAAGATTAATAAAAAAAACACACGTTTTTTTTATTTCAATCTCCACATTTCTTGTGAAAATGTTTATATGCATGTACCACATCTACATTGAATTTTTATGGTGAAAAATTCCGGGGTTGTCCTGAACCACTAACGTCCGGTCATGGACACTGCAATGATATTCCTATCCTCGCGTCCCGAGCAGTGCGCAATACCGCCTTCTCCTCCCCCTCTTCTGATAAGACGCGTCCAAAGAGCTATTTTTAAAAAAGAGTTCAATTTGCTTCCCTAGAGTTATTCCTATTCAACCCGTCCTATCACCCCCACCACCATGGCGGGATTTGTAATCAGCTCATATTAATATCGATATTAAATAATATCCGAGTTATAATGGTGTAACATTATACATTTAAAGCCGTCGACATATATATTGTGCTATATAGATAGTAATAATGAGGTCGATGATGGCTTTATTATATATTATTTGAAATGTATAAATATTTATGAACAAACAAACAAAGTAGGTGTCTTCATAAAATGGTGAGAGTTTTACGGGTATAAAGGTAACGAATATATTTTATAATATAATATAATAATAATGTAAAAACATCTGCGCCTCACGTTACCTTAGCCCTGTGGTAAGTACCGTAAGGACTTGTGTTACAGGTACTAGAAACGGAAATNNNAACCCGAGGCCTCTGGCGCAATGCGCGGACTATCCGCCACGGTAGCAACTGAACCAGCCGGTCATCATATTTCCAAATAATAGAAACTAAAAACGGAAAATAATTGATGATGAATTTACGCATTTGTTTTTTTATGGTTCCGCCGACCAATGGCGACAATCAGAATATTTATGGATTCGTGTTGTCTGTCTGTCTTTATATCACAAACGTTTTACGCGGTGGTCATGGGTACTGGATATTAAAAATTTGGAAGAAGGCGTACTTTGTGAACCGCTACACAATTGAGTAAGTCTTTTTTTAAATAAGCTTCTTGTTTTGATAAGACTTCTTGATTATTTTGACATTTTGTAAGGTATCCAATAGAAAAATTGTAAAATATATTGATGTTACAGAATTGAATAAAGACTTCAAACAAAAATTGTTTTTTTTTGGTGGTACGGAATACTTTTTATGGTATAAGAAGACAAAGGATTAGTCGGAAGCTTTTTATGACTACGGATGCCCATAGACATGCGTTTAATTGTTATACAGATACGTTGTCATCCTTCCATTCTCTCCTCCTACGGGTCACCGGCAACTCACGAACCATATGAAACATAACATATGCCGTGTTGTTTCCGTCACTTTAAAGCCCTATCACCAAAAGTTATCTCCCGGTCATGCCGGCCCAATTCAGTTCAATTCATGCATAACATTACCTTTTACCAATCGTTATCAACCGTTTCTATACTGAAGCTACCTGCTACCTTTGGTAGTAAGTAGCTCATTGGAGAAACCTGCATGAAGTGCGACAGCATAGCTGGTACAATGGTGGAGGTGCCACGGTCGTGCCAGCCCAATTCGGATGCATTGCAGGTGTTTAATGAAAGTACGTTTCACACTCCCAAAAAAAAAGAGCAATAGAAAGTGTTGAAACATTTCATAGCTAAAGTAGATAAGTCTGAAGTCTGGCGCTTACACCAAAATCTATTTTTAACGCAATTGTGTGTGTAAACGAAGTACTCGTATATATCCGTTAGCGTTGTGCAAAAAGACGTATTTTATTGGACAATAACATTTCTGTGATCGACAAAATGTTGTGTAACCCTCTCGTTAGACGACAAGACAATTAATTGACTGGCCGCTTAATTAATTACGTGCTCGGTACCTAGGTTTCTTTGATCAATATATACGAAACCAAGCGATTTCTCGATTTAGGGAAAATTGTCTGACCAATAAACTGTATATTTCATGCCGGCTGTTAGACGGAAGAGAAAAAAAAATGTGAGAAGCGAGTATTGAGTCGGATCGATCGGGGAGAGAACGCTCACTCACATGACACCGCATCGTGTCGGGCTTCGTGCGGTTTGTGAGTAGCCGGTGAACCATTGGAGGGGGGGGGGGAAGAGAAAGGAAACGCATCTGCATGACAATAGTCGCCGATAGTCATCATGAGGCTCCTAAGGCTCATTTGCCCTCCTACACTACGATACAAATTCATGTAGTTTGTCCTCATGGTACCGACTTTGGGAATCTGGTAAAAAACGGGTTGTCAGTAAGTTTGTTTACGGACGACGGAATTTTATGTCTGTAATCCCATCGCCCGATGGAGTGAAAGAGAGGACTTGTGACGCTCGCTCGCTCGCTTGCAGGAACATTCCTATGACTCGGTACTTTACTAGACATTTTTATGTCAATAAAGCAGCAAATGCAGCACGCTTGCAATGATCTTCGATGGAAGTCTCAAATTGTAGAACTCGTGAAAAACCTATTATGTCATTAATCCAATAAAAAAATATTTTGTGAAATCATGATATAGTGTTATTAGATTACAAATACGTTTTATTAAGGCATATCCGTTCTAGAAGACAAATGCGGCGCCAACTTACATAACCGATCTATTCTGTAAATATATGTTTTTATGTTGTATAAATTCATTTATACGGCTAGTGATGTGCCACGCCGATTCTTTAGAATAATATAACCATGACCTCATTAGTAGTGTTATTGCAACCGATTAAATGAGAATACTATAAGAAAATAAGCAATACACTTTAACACTACATCTTATTTAAGGCGATTTGTTAAAGGATTCCTTTGGAACGGCATATCCTGTGGATATGTGAAATTTAAGAAGAGCGGGGAATAGCTGTGTTCTAGTAGAATATATCCTGCTTAGGCGAGGTACTTCACCTGTCAACCTCTTAACACAGTTCGAAGAAGTGGCTTTGCCATCTCCTCACGGACCATTGGTGGAAAGGGTAGCATTGTATTTGAGTAATATCCTGTTGTGCTTACACACAAGGTGTTTGCGGGATCGGTAGTTATGAAAATACCACCAGAATAACTGTTAAGATAAGTTAACCTAGCTAAACATAATTAACTATAGGACTACATCTATCCCAACTGCGGCATAGGAGCCCCCTTACCCAAAATCCCCCTATCGACCCCAACTTCACCTAGACCGGTGTTCGACGTGTCATTTATCACCAGTGAATCAGTGGATACTTGTCTCAACATAAAACAGTAAAATAAAAATTGCAGTTGCTATGACAGATTTGAAGCTTTATAACTGTGATTTGTTCGGTCTCGGCATCCTATAAACATGCACAAAATTAGAATATGCACTTAGGCATAGCCAAACCTGCGTCTGGGTGATGGCTCAACGAGCTCTTCTAGTCTCCACGAGAGTGCAAGGCCAACTTTAGCTGCGCGTGAGCTGTCCTAACGTTAGAGAGGAGCGACGCGGGGACTCGGTCCCCTCGGCCAAGGTTGTAGTGTTAAAATGAAACTGCTTTTACGGATTTTATAGCGGTTAATTAAATTATTTATTTAGCCCGACGTTTCCGAACCTTTACAGCAACCATGGCCACGGGTGGACTGAGACGACAGATGTCCTGGTGTACCAAAGTTTATGAGGATGTCGTGACAAGGCTCCTTCTCGTTTGTCTCCCTATATTATAAGAAATGGCACTACCTGTTAATAATACGTGGGTATTCAATATTTCATTGTCATCGCTAGTGTATCAAATGCATAAATTTATCGTTGCAAAATTATTGAAATGTAACTGACCTGTGGCCTCTCAGGAAATTTTAAAACGTAATCAAATTTCAAGCCACTATAATGTACGTAACGATTCCATATTTGGCATGATGATATATGTTTCATTTCAAATATTATTCTTGCATGCGGGCAATATAAGCGTCATCGTAATTCACATCGGTCTACTACTGGACATAGGCCTCTCTCAAGACGACCAATCCATCCCAGACCGGCTACTGCACGGAGATCGTCTCGTATATAAGCATATTCATTTTAAATTCTTGTTCAAATTTAAAGACAGAATATTTGTTAATTTGACATTTTTATATTAAATACTTGCACAATAGGAATAATATTTATTTATCTTGCCCGTTAATAACATATAAATGTAAAATTAGTTATGTAAGCATCTATGCTAAAAGAAAAAATATAAAAATCTAACCCCAAATCCAACGGATTTGGCAAAGTCCATATATGTATATTAATAATTTTTTAACTCATCACACCACGTTAGCCTGGCTCTGTGCTAAGTCCCATAAGGTGTTACATGTACTTTTAATTGTGTTACAGTTACTAGACAAAGGAAATATGTTACAAATCTTTATAAATTTAATGAGACTTTACATATTTAAGATTTCCACTGAAGAAATACATATCATATATAGAAATAAAAATCCATGATCTAGACGGCATTAGAACCCGCGACCTCTGGCATGAGGGGCTCTGCAATCCTCTTAAAAAATCTCTCTTGAAAAAAAATGTTACAATTTAGAAGAGCATAAAATATTCATTTGATTTAACCCAGTATGGATGTAATTTCTTTACAACTTCTCAATACGACAACATTGGATTAATCTAATAGTTATAAAATGACTTAACATACAGTACCATACTTTGAGAGTTAGCAACATAATGTAAAGTCAGCACAACACTGGGAAAACAACTTCAAAGCGTGACTCGATACTTACCCCCTTACTGTTAGCTCATTTAACATCATAAGCCTATATTCACGTTAATCAGATGGCGTCATGGTTGCCAGGCCATGTGTTATTACTCTTATATTTTTTTATCTCTGAGTACTGGCACTGGTTGCCTTAGGATAGATGTTACATATCCTTGCACTCGCTGAAAACTAAACCGAAGGTCGATCGCCCACATTGTATGAAAGTTTAAAGTATCCCTGGATCAAAAAAGGATACAAGATTCTTAGATCTACAACGGTCGCACATGTACAGTGTACACAGAAATTCAACAAGGATATTGATTTTATGCTGAACATCGGCTATATTTATATTTAAGTTTCAGTTTCTCTTTGCCTACCCATTTGGTCAAAGTTAAAACACTCATACCTATTAGGAAAATTGAAGTGAAGTAAACTAGCCTCAAATTAATCGAAATGTGTAATTCCATTGCAATTGCAAGTAAATGCATGTTACTTCTCACCTTCACCCTAGGCTTATGCAGTCAGTGGCAACGACGCTCATAAATAGGGCTTTGGATCTCTGCGATCCAGAATATCACGAAGAAGAAAAGAGATATATCCACCGTATCCTATGAAGGACAGGTTATAGGGTGAGGGAGAAATAGTGGATACGCCAAAAAAGGGAGAAATTGCAGGAGGTGAATCGGCAAATAGCTATTCTGACATACGTGAAAGGAGTGACGGACAACTCGTACATCGGCCAAACAAAGCGAATATGAATTATTATAATAGGAGCACATTTCTGCAATTAAAAACCGACAATCGAATGAATACGCCATAGCTGATCCCTTTTAAACGCAGGCAGCAATCACTAAACTTCATACTTCATAAACTGAAGATCGTTTCCACCGACCGTCAGTACTATCCCAGGATGGTTCAGGAAGCTACAGAAATAAAAAAGCATATGACTTTCAACCTACTAAAAAATTTAAATTCGCGGTTTATAGGCGGATCCTGTGGCAGATACCGTGATTGTTGTATGTCTGGACATATCGGAAAATAAGAAACAATCGGATGAAATGGGGGTGAACGCACCTACTTCTCATTCGCGATGAGGGTAGTCGTTGCATCGATCCCGCGTCACAGCAGCTGTCATCACTTCACGTCAGTCGTCTCGTGACCACGGCTGGTGTGACCCGGTCGAAACGTATAGCAAGGTATTTACATAAACTTAGCATGTACCTTGTAATAAGTATTTTAAGTATCGCGCTAAAAACCTACAAAATGTGTAACAAACGGGAAAGTCTCAAACAATAATTAAATTTTATTGTCATTAGAAAACACTTATTGTTGCGTACTTACCATCGGACTGGAACATCTTTATTGTTCTCGTAGTTCTTACTTGTACTTGTCGATGTTCTACATCATTTACATTGTGAGTGTTGGTGTCAATATGTCTCGTGTAGAACTTGTGCACTTTCATAGATAGACCCGTGTTTTTGATACTTTCTATAATTTTTATAGAGCTATTATTGTTTTTCAGCCATATTTGAAGAACCGACACGGATTCCGAACGTATGCTAGTGTACTTTTGTTATACGACATGCCGAACAATAAGAAATATTTTTTCCCGCTGATTGTGTGTACTTTGTATGATCCATTTATACCGTACGACTTGACCGCTGCCAAGGCTCGCTTTCACCTAAGGAGGAAACCGCCGCTTACCGTGACCATAGCTGCTATAAAACTGCCGACAGGTCGTACCTGAGCCCGACACACGCTTCAGGCCCCCTTGGGTCGGCTGGATGGTGCGTAAATGCATTTTTCCTGCTAGAACCAATGCCATATATACCGCTCGTACCTGTCAAGCGATGAAACCTTTATACACAATTATAACACATATGACCGACAGAATGTCAAACTCACACACCTGTTACGGAAACGAGCCCGGGATCGAATTCGAATTCGAGACCTTAGATTGGTAGAAAAAAAAAAAACTCTAGAGAGCTCTAATAATAAATAAATTAAGAATACGGCTTTTGCCGATTTGTAGCGTAAATCAACCCCTTCCGTCAGAGAGGGGGGGGGGAGGGGGGAGACGGCCGGCCTCCTCAGAAAAGCCAAACATTAAACGAGCTCAATTATCCTTATCCACGACACCGCAACTTAAACGTCATCCTGCGCGCGCCGTCCCACTAGAATGGGGAGAGGGACCGCTTCCCCCTTTTCGGTCCCAAAAAAATTAATATAGGGTACGCCCACAATCAACCCGGTACATCTCTGCCCATCTGCGGGAAAAGAGGGGAGTCTGTCCCCCTATCGTCTTCCTAATCCTGAGGACACAAAAGTCTTCGTAGTGAGTCGAAATGTTGAGCCTGGACAAGCGCCGCCAACCAGTATTATGTCCCTCCAAAAAAAAAAAAAGAAAAATATTTGTAATTCCACATAATCCGTATTCACTACCAAAACTACATTTATTGTAATGAATGATAGAATCCTTGACTTTGATAAATTAATATAGCGCCTACATGGTCACACAAAAAATAATCCTATAATTTAATTTCATTGGCGATTCGACACCAAGATACGGTCATCATACATTGACGACTGATATTACACATTAACTCAATTTTTTGTTTGTTTCTCGAATTCGATTACGCGATTCCACAAGCGACAGTTTCAATTTCGTAACATATATTGCCTGCGTGCAACGATTTTTTAAAGACCAGTCTCCTACATCGAGTTATCATTGAGAAGGTATTTATGTCATTACATGGACCATTTGCGGAATCTACATTACAATCTTGGACACTTAAAGTGCATTTACTTGGGATGTTTAAGACTATTAAAACCGTTTAAAAAGTTTGTCTTGATATATTCGGAAAAAGGTGTGTTGAAATTACTACATTTGCAAGATGAATGGCAGCTGTATTGCACGGATGAAACCATTATTCTTAAGGTGGAGCACAAGATATGTTTATAATCTTCAGGAAGATTTCATTAAGATTTTCGCTGGCAACTTATCAACATCGAAATAAAAAAAATACTAAAAGTACCTTCACGCGTATTATCCCCATAGGAGGTAGGCAGAGGTGTTCTAGGACATCCACAACTGGTAAGTCCAGTAGGTGTACTATTAAAAAATACTTCAGTTTATTTAACAGTGACCGCAAAAATCCTTACAAACCGTGACGCCATAGCATCGTTAAATGTGTCCACATTGATATTCCAACCAAGTCCGCGAGGTCCATTTCGATACTGAACATTCCCGGATTTAATTTGAAACTTCTGAACTTTGAAAATAAACTCAATTAAAACATGTAAATAATTCGCATGGTGCTCAAAGTACGTCAGACACATACACTCACAGAAGCAGCTTCAAACATTTATTTTTCACACTAAATGTTAGCTGTTTCTTAACAAATTTTACAACAAAGCAAACATTAGCTAAGTGATTTTAAGCATATTCTTTGTCTATTAGGAATGTTTGAGTGTTTACTGCAAGGTCTATTACCTTGACATAGTGACACTGCATCAAATAGACTCCATATGCCAACAGTATTGCATCCACTGATAAAATATCATCATATGCGATTTTTTTTTTATAATAGAAGGCGGCAAGCGAGAAGCCTAAGTTTTTTGGTAATTACCGACGCCCATAAACTCAGCATGAATTAAAGAGTAGTCTTTTCCTTCAATTAGCCACCGGAAACTCACTGCACGAAACAATTTTGTCTCCATTTTTGCGGGAATATCGTGTGCGCGGGAGGTACGAGTACCTCATTCACAATTCGGAATTGCCTTATCGGCGGATGACGGATGTTTATATCGATAGCCAATAAACTCGTTTGCCCTCTTTCTATGTACATACAAGCAAAACACTCGCTGATTAATCACGAAATTTCAGAAACTATAGCACTAACAACTTGAAAATTAGCATGTAGGTCCCTTTAGGCTGCAGACATCAAGGTGACGGACCAACGCAGAACGAATTTTATGACACGCCACCTTTAAGGATTGGTCTTTGCGGGTGAAGTACGCGGGCGAAACCGCGATGGGCTGCTAGTGTACTATAAAAAAATGTATGCCCAAATGCGACGTCCATCCCGGAACGTTACTGGTCCTCTAGAACGTTATTGACAATACATTAAATCGCATCTTGTTTGCGTGTGAAAACATTAGCGGACGTAAATTTGCACACTGTTTATATAAGGCTTACAGTGTGCACAAGTCGAAAGTGTATTTTAAAGACATTCACGTGTTTATAAAAAAAGTCGCTGATTCATTAATTACGCCTGTAAAATATTTATTGATAGATGTAAATTTCAATAAGTTTTACACGCGTCTTTGCGAGTTCCTACTACTAACTTCGAGGTTTTCTTGAGTAATTGTTATCGAGTAAGAATACACTAACAGTAATAGATAAAATAGAGCTCAAGAGTTTTTTTTCTTTGTTTGTTTGATGGCGGTCCAGTAGTAGATTATATATACACTACTGGGCCGAAATGAAAAATATTTTTGTGTTGTATAGGTCATATGATAAATGGGCTATCCGACGGACGCTACGATTAATATTATCCAAGTTACGCGGGTCAGGCCGCGAGGTTAGTATAACATAAAAAACTGTGTGTAAAGCGAAGGGAAGCCCAATACAGCTACATCGAATTGCTACGAGTGCTTGTCTGGCAACGAGACTAGGTTTAGGAAGAGGGAGCGGACCCCCTCCCTGCCGCTCTCCCTCGCTCTCTACGAGAGATGCATTCCAATATGCGAGTGTTTGTAACAACAAATTTAATGAAGACTCTCATGGTCAGAGGGACTGAGAGGTCCCTCCTCTACAGACTCTCACGTCGGGGGCTGTTAATATCGTTTTTGAAGGAGTAAACTTCAATAATGATTAGA
>JAFELO010003652.1:23120-76553 GCA_017140195.1 Eumaeus atala
TACACCCTAGTCCTATACACACACAAACATCGCTTTAAACTAAAGATATTTGCTCAAGTCGGGACTTTATTGCAGTTTTTAAACGTTCCATAAACAAACAAGCGGTTGTTTGGTTTGACTTAACAATACTCGCTAATATTTACCAGCACAGAGCTCTGTCAAACATTACGTGAGCCTTTAATGTGTTGGTCGTGAGTTTAATCGATATCGGCTAATGATATTTCCATTACCTCTGAATCATGTCATATCCATACATGGCAGGTATACTGTAATACAAGAGTATTCTGTTTCCGCAAAACACGCTCAAACCGATGACTGATGACAGACACTCGATAGAAATCGATTTTTGCCGCCCTCTCTATAGAAATCTATTTTTGCATCGATTCGACCGCCTCGCCCAGGACATGGATGTTTACCTAAATACTATATGTATTTCCAAAATAAAATCCCTCAAATGGATAACAAACGCCTCAATTTCTTAAATTTAACATACTTCGGTTGTCTATTTTGCACCTATAAGACTTGTGTTACGCACTTAGCACAGGAGTATGCTAACGTGGTGTGATAAGTCGACAGATGTTAATAATTTCCTCCTGGCCAAGTTTCGTCGACCAGACGTCAACCACGCATATATATAGACACAAGCTTACATTCATGACTCATCCCTCAATACCCGATCATCCCAAGAGAGGAGATATATTAGTGCGGCAACAACTTAATGTGCTCTCGGAGGCACGGAGGTATTATACCGCTTTCATTCCTTCGTTCCGACTTCGGACTATAATCAGATATTGAAAACTCTCAATAATACATCGGCCTGATCCGTGATTCGAAATCGTATAGCTTCCGAAACGTCCGGCCAGTTATATAATTGAATGAAGCGCGACAAAGTCAGTAAATGTAGTTTTAATGTGAAAACGAACACACAAACCGATCTTAAGATACATTTTACGCTACAACACTTAAAGGCGTTTAGGTCCCAAAATATCATCATACATATCGGTCCACTGTTGGACATAGGCGATTCTCTCCTGTTACTCGCATCGATCCCGGACCGGCTACTGCACGGAGATCGTCTTCCCACCTGATGAACGGTTGACAGAAAAAAAAACATGCCAATAAAAATATCTACACAAATTTAATCGAAGAGCATAATCGTCATAGAATCAGCAAGTCGGGAAAAGGTAACATCATTATATTATAGAATAAATGATTGTATCTGCAGATGTGCCCAACGGACGCTTTCGCTTTCTATAAATAGTTATTGTAAAACTTGTTTAATACATATATGCAATGGCAATTATGTTGTGTAGCTATTATCCACTTTCTCATATCTACAATTAAGTCTGTCACAGAAATCTAGATAACATAGACTGCAATCAATCCAACTCCCACTGAATGTCATTGAAACCGGAATATTAAGTATCCTTGCAACGAAAGTTATTGATTAGCTTCGGGTTAAGTCGCATACTCAACAGTCTTCACGCCTTGGTCTTCAATATTCACGTTCATTAAAAAAAATCTATTGAATATATGCATATATACAATGGAGAATAGGAGGGTAATATACATTTTCTTAACAATTATGTGGATGTCTATGGGTGTTGATAGTCATCAATGAATGCTCTTGAATTCTGGTTTGCCCCCAATACAATAAAAAAGTTTAAGAAAAAATTATACTTATAGTGACCATCATCCATCCATTAGGAGCTTTCTGCAAGTGGTTGCAATGCACCTTCACAGTCATAGCCGATCAACAGAACTAAACAGCCAAACGGCATACCATAATTCTTAATGCTATTATACGTAAAGTACTTGGCCCTTCATCCATAATTACAGAATAATTAGATTAGGTATAATTAGTACAAAGATCGTATCGCAATAATTATTGAAACATGATCGTTGCTTGCGTGTCACGGATTACTTAGGGTAATATGCGTTTAAACAATTACTATATTATAAAAATAATTGCTGTAGCTCAGCTTTTTTTTTGCGTAGGCTATGATTATCTCGTATTGTATGTATAATGACTATCACCGATACCCACTGATATCCGATCACAGAAAAGATCTACTGATACTGATTTGTCTGCGTTTAAAATGAATAAGCTTTTTACGTACACATGATTCTCGAACCGATCAGTCGCAAACCCAAATCGTGACATATAAGCTAGTGCTTTACGTTGCGGCCAAATCGGGCCGGCATGATCTCTCGCTCATAAGATAACACCATAAAGTAGTTCATGAGGTTTGTGAGTAACCGGTGACTCATTGGGGAGATGGAGGAAGGAGAGCAGCGCAATGCATGTGCTTATGTTAATCTGCGTCGGTAGTCACTATGGCTCCAATTTCAAGTTTGTCTCCCTAAATTTAAATCGCTCTCAAGATGACACCATAAAGTAGTTCATGAGGCTTGTGAGTAACCGGTGGCTCAGTGGGGAGATGGAGGAAGGAATCACTATGGCTCCAATTTCTCGTTTGTCCACTTAAAATAAAGTACCATCTAAAGAAAAATTAATTTAGTAATTATTTATTATCTAAAGAGAGTTTAGTTCTGCGGTTTCCACTACTACTTTTGGTGAGATGCAATTTAAAAACACCAGTTTTTAAGTTGAATCTCAGCAAAAGTAGTCAAGTTTCAACTTCATAACATCATTATATCACAACGTACTTACCAATGATACTATGACTTTAAAAATAAAATTAAATCCAGTACCTGATTGTATTGCTGATATGAAGCCAATTAATCTAAGAAATTGTATAAGCCACTGGCTTTACTACACACTGGTGTATTAAAAGTAATTATGGTAAAGAAATGCGTCATTGTAATCCATTTTGGACTCTCACGTGTAAGAAATCTCGCGTAAGATGCAGGTCAAACGCTACACCAATTATTTCGAAACTACAACTTCTTACATAAGTAGCCATGAGTTCTTTACGAATACAAAGAGGTTGATTTTAGTGACGGGCCTATTATGAAGTTATAGAGTATGACATGCAAGTTTTTTCTGTTCCGTTACACTTACTGTCGGCAATCGACACTTGTGATTTCTGACAACATCATTATGCACAAATGATAAAATTTGCTTTGGAGTATATATATAAATTATATTTTAAATGTAGATCTTATACATTCAAAAGAATTCGGTTTTTTAGATTTCTACGATATTAATAACCTAACGACCATTTTTAATTTCTGCCTGTCTGTCTATCATTCTGTAAATACGGGTAATCTCTGGAACGGCATGACGATTTTAAAGGAACATTCCCTGAAGGAGAGAGGCTTTAAAAGGAGAGCGTCTGGCATACATTCTACATCTAAAACGACGAACCTGACACCAGTTCTCAGACTCTTCTCTCTTTGACGGGTGAAATAACTTGCGCGCGTGGTCTCGGAATATCTACTGCTAAGCAAAGCGCGGACCGTATTGGGATTATTCCGTAATCTAAAAGTGTCGTCCAAATTATTCGTAGTCGATATATGTGCTGTTGTATGACTTGACGGGTCGGCCGGGACGGACTCGTCTGAGTTGTAGCGTAAGTTACGCATGCACCCGGGTACGACCGCGTGTACGCCGGATTTTCAATATCTTGACTGTTTCGCTCCGTATACCGAGAGGTGGGAGCAGGGTGGAGGTTATTTTGCGTATCGAGCGTGATGTAATCGTATTCATCCGACAGAACTTGTCTGGGACGAAGACCGGTGATTGTCATCATACACTGCTTCTGTGACGAATAATTGGGGTGATGGACCCGATTGTAATACTCAGTTGAGATTGTCTTTGTAGTGACCTCTAATAAAGGGCATTTCAAAGTCCTTATGTAGGTCCAGATTGCGAACGTGTAACGGAGGGACCGCAGAAAGCGATTGTGCACTTTTTTTAGAAACTCTCTGTAATAGAATCTAGCATGAGCGAATAATGCGCTGAAATTTGACAGTGTCGGCGGATGACATTCTTTAAACAGCACATGTGGGAAGCATCTTAATTTTATCGTTTCTTAGTACCGCGCTTTACGTCTTTGGTTATGTACGACGTAGGCTTTTAGTTTCATTCATTTGTCATTGAACTTAGTCATAATAATAAAAATTTGAAGCCTGAAAAAGTGGGCAAGGGTAAGCCAGTAATATGAAAAAGGTTCGAAAAATGTGAAATTTATAAGTTCTTTGATACACACTTTTACTAAGTGTTTTTCTTTGTCTATGATCAGATATATGTATATGAAGAGGCGCATCAAACTAATATTAATACTAACATAAATGCTGTTAATACCTACAATTAATCGTATAATAGTTGATGACGGTGATCGAAATTTCAGTGTCCACAACGTATCATTGAAAAAATCGTAAGTCATAGTGGTGTTACATTTCGCGCGGTTTGCATGATTAGGTGCAAATGTTGAAGAGTTCAATATGAGGAGTGCCACGATGCTTCTCACGTGTTGTAACATTTTGTTGCTGTACTTAACTAGAAGCTCGTTTTAAGTGTGCAAATAAGTAGGTGGAAAATGTGTGCGGGAGTGTGATATATATTAAATGAAATTTGCTTACTTTTTCTAAAAAGAAAGCAACTTCCTCCCTAATTTATATTTCATTTATTTCTATTATAGTATTATGGCTAGACATGGTGACACTATATTGCACTAAAGTGTCAATTGCACGACTGAAGAAGTACACTTGTACACAATACTCTTTCAAAGTGGCTCATACGGTATGTAAAATTTCGAATGAAAATATGTTGGACCATTGTGTAGAAGACCTTACTTTATTACAATAAAACTACTACGGATGTTATCGCGGTTTATTTAATTATTCATCTAACCCGACGTTTATTTTGTAATGACTAACATTCTAGTTTTATTATAATTACTAACATTCGCGTAAACTTAAGACCTTATATTATTTATCATCATATTAACCATTATTATAAATAGTACAGCTTGAAACCTGTGAAACCAGCCCTTAATTTACGATTCAAGACCAGTATCACAGGTTGTAATTATAGTACTCACCCGGGTTCGAAGAGCAACAGGAGGAGGCGCATGTGCGCACGGAGCAGGGGGTACCTCTCCCCATTGCACTATTCCAAAGTTGGGTTGGCCTGTGGTGCAGGGCAACTTTTCTGTGGAGGAGGCATCCGTCCCTTAAGGGATCGAGTAGCCGTCGAAGTGCCCTGATGAATTGTAGTTTCGTTGCGCCTCACCGAAGGCGGCACTATTGACACTCGCGGTGGTATTCGGCGCTATAATGTACCGCAAGCCCCACACACCACTGGACTCCACACAGATCCAGCGAAGGTTTTCTCCGCGTCAACAAAAAACAACAGGCATCATTTATGGCTATTACTAGTCTATGGCGAACATTGATTCGCCCTTTTTGCGTCGCCAGATTGGTATTGGTTGTCAGCGCCTAGGTTCCCGCAGTAAGCATCTTTCGTTGTATGCCAATTGTGAGAAAAAAGTATGTAGAAAACTCATTTTTATATAGATTATGTCGCCAATTTAATAAATATTGTAAAACTGAATTTGATTTGTTTCACGATTCTTTCAGTATGTTTAAAAGTAATGTTAAGCATCGAAACATTATATTTTTATTATAAGCATAACCACTAATTTTAATATGGTTTAATTCTTTGTTTCTTTCATTCTTGTTGTTTTTGTTTATTGTCTGTATTCATATATGTACTAAATATTCCTGGAAACTTTGCTGGTTTATGTATCACAGTTTCTTTCATTTTAAGCTATTTTGTACAAATACTGTTTGTTTCTGTAATAAATGAAAAATGAAAATAAAATAAAGTGAGCTTGAAGTAAATGAATGAATGTCTAAGTTTATGCGAATGTTACTCGTTACAATTAAGTTACTTTTACGGGATTTATCGCGGTTTATTTCATTATTTAACTAGCCCAACGCTTTAGAAGCTTTACAGCAAGCATGATCACGGGCGGACTGACCATGGTTGCTGTAAAGCTTCTGAAACGTAAGGCTAGTTAAATAATGAAATAAACCGCGATAAAATCCGCGGTAAAAGTAGTTTAATTGTTATAAATGATTGAAATTTGGTTTCACAGGTACCGATTTGAAGAAACTGCCAAATTTACTATTACTTAATACCTATCATATGTGGTACCTGGAGCTACGTGTACTCATACGTAGCTAGCGAACTAGCTAGTTCACCGTATAGTAGTAACCCACGAGACCTGCTCTGTGATGTAATCTTCATTCCCCTCAAGCACATGTATGCTGACCAATTCGCAGTTTTCAAATAAGCCCTGACAGTTGTTGCATATGGACACATCTGACAAATCCTTTCTTTGTCCTTGAGATAATCTCTTGTGACCTCGAATCTTACTTCATAGAAACATAACAATACCTGCTTTTGGCCATAAATAGAATGCTCATACGATTGAAGATGTCGCATGCTGGTTGAGTCATCTATTCACTATATATTTAAACAGGGTGGGTTGTAGGATGAGGTTAAGGAAGAATTAATTTTGTTCTCTTCATACTACGGTGTTCGGAATATTTATCCTAGTGATAGTTATAATAAATATAATAAACAATTATTTATGCTTAAGAAGACTATTAGTGCAACATACGCCATTTTGTTCTAATAGTTATTAATAAAACTGAAGGACGTAACTTTTCCTATTTCCTTATCTCCTTCAACTGATTTTGTTTTATTATTTAGCTCCACGTACTAATACATTAATAATAATGTTATCCAAGCCGAATTTCGGCCACGGCGGGCATCTCTATATAGAATAGACAACAGCGCGGGACATGTTACAGTGCACAAGTGCACTCCGTGTTCCCTTACTCTCCATATCCGATGGCAATCCGACGCGACCGGACTGAAATCAGGTGCAGGACCGACGGCTTAACGTGCTCTCAGGGGCTGTAACACCGCCAACTTCCCGACTTCGGACTGTTATTAGAAACTGCAAAATCTCGATACCACCATGGTCCGATCCGGTCCTCGAACCCTAGACCACACGACTGCGGTTGAACATGCCTACCACTAGACGACGAGGTGATCCATAATAATACGTTACAATCTATATTGAATATAAAGTCTACCTGACGGGTATTACTGGTAATCAGTTTTCTCTCTAAGTACAGTCTCACAACTTTCACTCGCCGATGGCCTTTGACCTCAATCTAACTTCGCTCCACGTAACTTGAGTACAAATGCGGGAAGACGTTTTATGAGCCTAAGATTGAGTCCATTCTACTCGAACAATTATCATATTATAGTATACAAGGCTTGAGACTACTGACATTACCAGGACATACAATGACCTAATTTGGGTACATTTTATAGCATTGGGAGACAGCTTCCATGTTGGTGTTCGAGTATCAGTATTATTTTATAGCATAGGAGGATAAAAATCTATCGCAGGCTTTTGACAAGCACCGAGGCTCATATACTTCCGAATTATTGTTGCTATGCAGATGTGTTGCGTTCCTTTCCGGCAGCATGGCTGTCACTTCACTGCGGTGTGAACGGGACCGGCCCATTCGGCTGCAATGCAGCATGGCTCTACATCTTACTAAAACGTGTCTTCAGTGACCTATGGAGCTGCAATGGACCCTTCCGTCTCGATAGTGCAGTCAAAATAAAACCTGTGGTTTGACGAGACCATTGCTATTCTCTCTCTCTTCTTCCAGGTTCGTAAAACGAACTCTCTACATCATCAAAGTTTAGGTCACGACGTCGGTGCTCTGCTCGAAGCCCCATGAGTCCGTAGTAAGTAGTGAGAGTAATCGGGCAATTCGACATGACCGGAGAGAAATCTCTCTCCGGTCATGTCAGATTGCCGTCGCATCGGAACAGGAATAGGAGGTAATATGTCCTGCGCAGTTGACTCGTCTCTATAGGGATATCCGCCGTGGACGACATTAAAGTTTTGTTGTAAATTTCTTTTACTCTACTAGCCCTGTGCTAAGTAGACCAGGGACTTGTATGTGATGTGTTATTGAGGAGGTAGTGCCATGGTGCGTAGGAGGAGGCGGCGCCATGTGTGGTGCATGACACTACATCCTCCCATGTAACGGAATTGGGCCGGCACGACCGGCGGTGTACCTTTCGCTTACTTGATACCGGCGTGAAGTGACAGCGTCGCTGTCGGGTTTCGTGAGATTCGTGAGCCAGTAGGGGATGATAGGAGGGCAATGCATCTGCGTAGCTTTCATGCGAATATCCATGGGCGTCGGCAGTCATCGAAAGGCTACTATTTCTCGTTTGCCCCCTATTCTTTATATAAAAAATATAGACCTTGACACAACGGAAATATACGTAATATTCAATTAAATTTATTATATATATACATACATAAGATTTTTATTATAGATTATTATTATAGTAGGTAATGTTGCCACTGCGTCTATAAGTCGTCACAAAGTCTAGAGATAAAGTTTTAAATATTACAGGGTAATTGTGCAATGTTAAGTCGTTCATTAATTGAAATGATTTACTCAATAGACACATTAGCTTCTTGTCAATATTTATTTATAAGCGAATGAATGAATGGATTTCGATAAAGAAGCCATGCTTTCACGATAAACTTTCAACTTAGGCACAAAATTTTATTCATATGTTATATTATTTAGTTTTTAGCAATGTTTTGGCTGTCATATTTTTTTTTGACAGAGTGACAGTATGGGCCGTTTAGACTATTATGAACTAATATGTGAAATAAATTACAATCATCATCATCAGCCGGATGACATAGGCCTACAATAAATTACAATCATCATCATCAGCCGGATGACATAGGCCTACAATAAATTACAATCATCATCATCAGCCTATGACATAGGCCTACAATAAATTACAATCATCATCATCAGCCGGATGACATAGGCCTACAATAAATTACAATCATCATCATTAGCTGGATGACATAGGCCTACAATAAATTACAATCATCATCATCAGCCGGATGACATAGGCCTACAATAAATTACAATCATCATCATCAGCCGGATGACATAGGCCTACAATAAATTACAATGTAGTTAATTAATATAAAATATTAGAAAGTGGTAATAAAATGCTGCACTACAGCTGAATTGGGCCGGCACGACCGAGGAGTTACCTCGCTCACATGAAACTGCCGTAAAGGGACAGATGCTTGCATGCTCGCGTTTCATATGGTGTGTGAGTATTTGGTGGCCCGCTTGCGTGGAGGAGGAAGAGAGGGCATCGCATGCAGATGCATTACAATAATGTGCTATGGGCATCGGTTGTCGTCAAAAGGCTACAATTACTCTTTTGCCCTACTATACTATTAAAAATTAAATTTACTATATTATACCCAATTATAAAATTGTTATTAATATGAAATATTTGAGTGGTAGTTAATAATTATATGTTAGGTATACGAATAGCTATTTAAAACTTTAAGAGTAAACCGTGAAACCGGATCTTAAAGTTATAAAATGTTTACCAGCCATTTTATTTTTGACCGAGCCAGCAAAGTTAATGTATGCTAGTTCTTCTTAATCTTGGTCGCACACTTGGCGGAGTGGTCGTAATCGTGGTCGTGGTCGTGGTCGTGGTCGTGGTCGTGGTCGTGGTCGTGGTCGTGGTCGTGGTCGTGGTCGTGGTCGTGGTCGTGGTCGTGGTCGTGGTCGTGGTCGTAGTCGTGATCGTTTGGTTGTACCAGGTTAAGCGATATTTCTCCGAATCTATCTAGTCTCTGTGCATGGCATTAAGAGTGTGAACATTCTTCTGTCGTCTTAATGTGGTCTGTCCGTGTTGAGGAGCGTGAGGTTTCCGTGTGTTCAGGCCCGTGGGCGAGTGTTGGTGCATCGCTAAGAGAGTTTATATTTTGTGTCAAGCAAGCGCTCTAAGTGCATTTTCTAGTCCTTACTCCCCCAAAAATCAATATCCACTTCGAGTTACTGAGCCACCGGACTGGCCGCAGGCAGATATTATTATAGGTACTTTCATACCTTTCAGCCGTAAACTATTTATTACATTGAGCGGATATTAATGGATGTTGATGGTCAATCAATTAATTTATTTCCGACCTGAATTTATGCCGTGGAAACGAAAATCAGTCCATAACACGTCAACAGGTTTACTATGAGTGCTAACCGGGCGACGAGACTAGTTATGGGTCGAAGGGGAAGGGGACCGAGCTCAAAGGACTCCTATTTCCCGTTTGTCCCGTTTGTCCCGTCCCCCTATGATATGAAAAAAATAAGAATTTACACAACATGTAATAAGCAGGTCGCCTACTCGAGGAGGTGGGGTTGGGAGGCGAAAAGGATAAAATAACGCATCGACACAGTAAGTATGATAGTAGTCGTTCCGATTGCGTTAATAGGCTACGGTTGTTTTTCCATACTATAAACAAAACCTTACATTAGTTTTATTATAATGTGTAACTTTGACGTATGCTTTAGAAATCATTATCATTAAAGTTGTTATGCTTAATTGACACAAATTACTGATAAATAGATTTCATAGAGTACTATGTAATAAGCCATTAGAAGTCGTTGAAAATAGTAGGACGCAACGTCTTGGCAATACGCAATATATTCTGAGAACAACATTTTGCGATGTCATTCTGGTATAGCAATAACTGAAAAAATCGTAAACAAATTTGAAATTAGTGTATAATGGTAATAACTAAGAAAACTTTTGCAGTCCGAATTTCAAGCGTAAGCTAAGGTTTTAAAATACGTTTTAGCTTTTTCTCTCACCGTGCACGCTAGCCGTGTGTGGGATTACAAATAAAGTGGTTAGACATTTCTTCATTTAGTTTTAAGCCCCGAGCACAAACATCATTTGCACATGTTTAAATGTAAATAGGGCCCACTTGTTAGCTTTTATAATGCGTCTTATTTGTATTAGCAAGGTCATTTATGACTCAATTTAAAGAAAATTAATTTCGTAACTGTCAATCGAATTTAATTGTATATTATTTTTAAAATTTAGTTAACGGTAACATACGAGAAGGGTTGGGTATACCAAGAAACCCAGAATACGAGGAGTAGGTAAACATTTTTTTTTCTTTTCTTTTTTCTTATTAATCATAACAAAAAACAAATAAACCTTTTAGAATTACTAAGATCTATTTAGACACTCATTCGAGTTTTAACTTTAATGCACACCTTGACCGTAAAGAACTAAACATTGTGACCAAAACTTACACTGCTTTCCAACTAACAAAAACATTTTAAACATTTTCAGAGATACTTAAATAATTCACTCTCTCTTTCCGTATCATTCGGCACGGAACGCATACGAATATTTCCTATATATTTAGGTTATAAACAATATTTGTACGACACGACCTATCACATTGTTAAATGATAGGTCATATGATACAAATACTTCTTGTATGTTTAGGCTATAAACAAAATTTACACGATACGACATATCATGTGGTTGTATGATAGGTCTTATAATAAAATATTTTTTGTTTAGGTTATAAACAATATATGCATGATACAATATATGACCTATTATAGATAACATATAATAACATAGAAATATTTTGTATATGTTTATAACCATATGATCTAAACAATGATATGTTATGATGGTCCGTTTATAACATAAGGACTTGGAACTGTTGTCGGAATCGTGTAATTGAAAGTTGAGACGAGTTTGCTGTGTGACCGGAAATATATAAAGTATTTCGGATACGGTACACGCTACAGACAACACAAACTAGTTGTTGCCCTGATGGGGCTTAACATTCCCTATTTGTTATGAAATAATAATTTCCTCCGAATCGTAATAGTTAGTGGCATGCCTGTAAGAGGTAGTGCCACGCTAATAGTAGCAGAATTGGGCCGGTACGACCAGGTAGACTGGACTGAGGTACCTCTCATTCCATCACACCGCTTTAAACAGATTACTGGTGTCGTGTTTCGTGCGGTTTGTGAGTAGTCGGTGGCCTTTGGAGGGGCAGAGGCAAAGTAAATCGTCCAAGTGCATTGACCAGCAAAGCCAAGGGGCCATTGCACATTGCATTGTACAGTACTATAAAAAATAGCTTGGGTTATTTGATAAAAATACAGCTAGGTACTCCACCAAGGTTGAAGCCTTGTCGTGGTGGTGGAGCTTAGTAGCCTGGGGTGGACCCAGGCGAAGCCAATTCAACCGAGGGGGGTCTTTGCACTCCTATTATAAGAAGAGGGGGCTTAAAGATCAGGAGGAGGAATCGCTCTCGGTATCCCTCTTAGAAGAAGAGGGGACCTAAGAGCAACATGAGGTGGCGCTTTTGCACGCGGGGCAAAGGGCGAGGATGGGAATTTCACCCCATTGCACTGTTCCAAAGTCGATAGGGTTGTGCTTTAGTGCGGGGCAACCCCATCTGTGGAGGTGGAGTCGGTCCCTTAGGGGGCTGACCAGCCATCGAGGTGTCCTGATATTGTTGTTCCGAGGCACCTCACCAAGGGCGGCACTGATGGCACTCGTGGTGGGCTTTTGCGGGTATTCAGCACTATCATGTGCAGCGAGTCCCACACACCACGGGACCGCGCCCAGGGTTGATGAAGGCGCGTAAATGTGTTTCCCCGCGTCAACAAAAAAAAGGTACAACGACTAGACGATGCCGATAAATGATTGTAAAAGTTACGCCACAACATTCATCATAATACTGAATGGCAATAAGTGTGTATTATTTAAAGTGTGTGTGTGTGTGTGTGTAACTTTGAAACTATTGTGTGCGTTTGAATGGAACAGTACTAACCACAAGTAAACTTGGCCATTGACTTTATATTACTGGGCAGGAAACTCGTTGAAGTTATACTAAGAGTCGCAGATGTATCAGTAAATGACTTAGCGGCAGTGAGAACTGTTCAAAAACCTGGCTCGTGGAGAAAGCGGCCCTGCAATGACGTTTTGTATGAAGACTTTTCCCCGAGAAGAATCATAAAGGCGATAAAATATAAGGAGGCAGAACCAGACACGTACAGATGAAACAAGAGAGTCGGGGTGTGTCGACTGTGGGCTGTCGACAAAGAAAATCTGTTTGAGTGAGGAGCCAAAAATATTTTCACTTTATGAAAACGAGCAATCGGGACACAATTGTAACCTCCTTACTGTGCAAGTAACTAATCAATAAATAATGGTTTAAATTAAACTGCTCCGTGCTGGTGTTGATGAAAATTTACTAAAATGCGAGAGAAAAAAAAATTAGACTGATAGCCAACCGTAAGTCACCGTTCAAGGTGCACATAAATCTGATATCCTTGACCTCTTGCACAGTAAGTACCTGATGAATAAATAAATCATTATTCGTCAAGATTAAACGTACTTATTGATCATCGTCATTAGCCTGTTGCTACTGCTGGACATAGGCCTCATATATACACACTTATTCTACCGGTATCGTCGTAGGAGCTTGAGTGGACCAAAGCAAGCGCAACTATTTTTAAAGATAAGTGAACAGTCGGGGTCTTTTGGCGACTACCGACGCCTAACTAAGCATATTTATTACCGCACTATTTTATATTATCCGAAACGAAGCCTCCTTGGAACACCACATAATGCAACGAAGAATGGAGGGCCAACATTCTCGCGGCCGGTCCTCAACGAGATGGACAGACCTTATTAAGACGACAGCAAAATGTTCCCTCGACGAATGTTCACGCGGTGCAACTTGGAGAATGCTACATGCGGTGCAACTTGGAGAAAAATACCACCAGATTTTTCGTGGTTGGTACCACTTGGTATAAGCCACGAAAAATCACAGAATCTATCACCACCACCTCTCCAGAACGTACGACCAAGATGATGACGATGATTATTACTCTCTCTCCCTCTTACCACTTTAGTGGGCCAATGAGCAGCCACAAATGACACAAAACATGACAGCTATGTGACTTTGCAGCGAGAATTACACGCCCTGGCGTGTCATCCCAATTTGGCTACAATACCGCGTGACCCCTTGTTTTACAAATTTATTCCCGGAGCAGAATATAACTGTTAAACAACTAGCGGAAATGTATCCCGTGCACCGTTAGTTGTTTGTTACGGAATATTGCACGACTTAGGTATTGTTCTGATTTTTTTTTGTATAGAAAAGGGTGGCAAACGAGCAATCAACCTTTTCACGACTACCGACGCCCAGGAACATTCACATAAATACTATGCCGATGCGCCCTCCCCCACGCCTAATGGGCCACCAGGTTTCTGTTAATTATTTTTTTAGGATAAGCTGGATTTTAACCACCAAGTGCAAAGTGATGACGTCATTGTGGAACGTACTTTTCTAGAATTGAACTGAAACCCTCATGACATTAAGTACATTTTGAGAGATCTACTAGCATTATGTGCTAATACTATTATACCTTATATTGAATACTAAATTTATTGTACTTGAACAGAAAGTGATGGCAGTGCGTATGACTCAAGTGCAAAAAGCAAATGACAGCTAAAATGGCGCGGGGCTGTTATGTTTCTTCTTCTTCGTCCTTGAAAAGACGTTTTGCCATAGTTTACGGCCGATTTTTTAAACAATAGCTCACGAGCTGCAGTGGTCAAGTTCACAAATCAATCAAATCAAAATCCGAATGACCCGGATAAACTAAACGAGCGCATAACATCCGATCGTGTGGATGTATGTATGAATGTTCACCATCAGTACCAAAACATGTATCTGTGCATACGTCTAGATATTATATCAGCTATATTTACGCGTGGGACGTAATGTTACACAACCGTGCTTTGCGTGTGTATACTTGCAACGAATTCATTTGACTCTGACGCATATGGGAAGTACCTGATATTAATGTTAAGTATTGGATTCAACACAGATACACAATTTGCGTTGCAATTTTATCGAAACCTAACATCAGCTATATGTAACTCCTGGTACCTACTAGCTATAAGAATTTAATGCCACGAGTCTTACTAAACGCACTTCAGGATAAACGCAATTTAACTAACGTTGTGCGGATTTCCCTGATGACTTCCGATTACGGACTAACATATATTTTTATATATTTGCTGAAACGTTTATTAATTTATACCTTTGCATTATTTGGTTAGTCTATGTTAAACTTATATCATAAATCATTTAACATATTTTTTTAAACAAATCATTATGAAAAAAATTGTTAATTTATCATTATACATTCACGAGTACAATATCTTAATCGTAAAAAAGCAAACTTTACATGTCCACAAGGATTCACACAAGAAGAGGTTACGCAGATGTGTTATCTCCATTCCCGAATAGACCACCAGACTCTGCAAACCTGCATGAAACGCGACAACATAGCATAAATCTCTAAACAAAATAAATTGCCCACTTGCATCTCATAGACATTGAGCCACTTTATGTGCATATTCGCATTATTGTTGTGTTTTGCCTTTTTTCCTTTTCTCCAATATACCATCGAAAACTCACAAACCACACGAAACACGACAGCATAGCTGCGACACTTATAGTACTTCTTACTAAAGATTTAGTTTATTAAAGTAAATTTTATAGAATTATGTTACTTTGGAATCTGATAAAACTTATTATTATTTATTATGTAGAGCCCTATATGTGTCACATTGTTGGTAGAAGGCCTCCCCTCTACTTTCACTGCAGATTTGTCCATGTCCACAGCTGCTGTGGCCCAATCTTTGCATCAGAAGATCATTGCCTCAACATGAAACATGCACTGAAATATGTAGCAGATTCCTACACTATTAAACATTTGCATAAACACACTTATTCAAATATTCATGCATTAGAAACACCTAACAACTGTCTTCTATCAATTAACGGGTATTGGCATTTGAAAATTTGCAAACATTTTATGCTATCTGTTAGATTGCATAAAGCATAAAGTGTATGCAAATTTTACTGATGAAGTGACATTCCGTTTGAAAAATATCATCATGTATTCATATTTGACACAGATTCAATCGGACAATGAACCAAACATTTTTATTATTAAGGTGGGATATAATATAAATTACTTTTCGACGAGTTGCAGTCAATTTATCATAACAGCCATTCCTTATAGCGTAAACCAGAGAGAACGAAGCCACACACGATCCTTACGTACCTATCTGCCTCCTCAACATTTATAAAAACACGCCGTTTGCGAAGAATCTTGACACCAGATTTAGACAGTACACGATAAATCTCATGATACACGTCAGTTTTGGGCTTCGTCGGCACAAACGTGATTCACACTGTCATCTTTCCACATGTTACCATGGTTGGTAATATGTGGAAAGAATACTATATAACTAACACATCGTCCCCTATTTTTGATTGACTACATATATATTAGATCCGGTTATTTTTCAATAAATCCACTGCATGTTTAAAAGGAAAAGTTCCCTCGCCTTTTGGGTTTTATTCTCTTAACACATGTGACTATATCTGTCAACAACTGTATAATATACACATAAGTCATATACTAATTATAAGAGTACGTACGTGTTTTTGAGTATATGTGGTAAAATGAGCAATCGGAGCCATTTGGTTCCTCCCGACCCCATTTACATCCCCACGGTTGATGGTCATGCATATGTGTCGTCTTTTCGCCCTTCCAATGAACCACCGGCTACTCAACAAACACACGAAACGTGAAAGAATAGCCGCCGCTTTTAAGGTGGCTTCACAGGAATAAACGAACAAAAAATATCGAATGCGTGCGAGGCGATCGGAGAAATCGGGGAGGCAAGTTAATTGCTGTTTATCGCATACAAAACACCAATTTCATACGTATGGATTGATGTAGTAAACATTAATGTCCATACGTATGAAATTGGCGTTTTGTATGGGAGGGACAAAAAGTGGAATATTTTTTAATATATCTTACATTAATCAAAGTATGAACGATTGTGTTCTATGCACTTTTGCCATCGTACTTCATTGATCCCTTTGCTAAAAAAAAACCTGTCGGACGGGAATCAATAAAATCTTTGAAGGCGATTTGGACTGCCCCACCGGAGTTGGATTTTTTTCCTATGCAGTTATGCAAACTTCGAAAAAAATGGTAATCTGCTGGATCAAGGGTCGGGGAGTACGGAGGATGTCCTAAACTTTCCAATGGGAGCTCTTCCAATTTGGTAGCCGTCTGTTGCGCATTATGTGATCTAGCGTGGTCGTGAAGCAGCAGTAGCGTGGAGCGATTGGCCAGCATAGTTTGTTTAGCCGCTAGCTTTTCCGTCATGTTTTACAATTGCTAACAATAGACATCAGCCGTAATAGTATGGCCAGATTGAAAACTGTAATGATGATGATACCGGAATTAGTCCACCAAATGCTTACAAGTAACTTCACTAACATCGCAGCCTGAATCTAACTCGGACGTGGTTTACGATGGATCCGCTTCCAGAATAGCCTTCAACTCTAACTAAGTTTTCCATTTTGTAGAATGAGTGACGCAAACAAAAAAAAAACAAAAAAAAAAAAAACAAATGAATGACGACCATCAATACATGAGTAAATAGCTGTACAAATTTCAATTTGAAATTCCTAACCAAAGAGGAGAATTTCGTGATTAAAATATCCAGTATGAAAAACGCCAATTTTATATGTAATGACCTAAGTATAAGGGGCAATGACACAATTATATAATTAATCATGGAGCACTTTTACGATGTACATTAGATCTAATTATCTTAATAAAGGCAAAATTAATAATTGTAATTATAATTCATACAAAAATAGAAATCCTTGCCAAGATTATAAAATAACGTCACTTTTGTAATGTTAAAAATCATAATGGAAATATAAATCTTATGCTTTCCTCATTATGACGTTACCTACAGTGTTTTACAGAATGCATAAGAGGGAGTCAAATTTTAACTTTGTAATTGTGATAAGCCTGAGTCCAGTTAATCAAAATGGACCTTTCAGATTGATAACAATGCCACACTTATAAGATAATTTTTTCTTTACGCTGGATGTACAGGCTAGCGTTTGTACGTAAAGTAGTGTATACATATGACGAAGTCGGATTGTCTAGACCATCATATTACGGCCAGCCTTATTCAATAACAGGGCCGCTTTATTTTGGGGCAGACCAACGATTAGTCGGATTTAATACGGCTGAGTGGAATTCCGCCACAAAGTTTTCGGCGTTATACGCCATTCAATGGAGCTAGCATTATTATTTGAGACATTTTATTTTGTAACTTTAACACTCATGACCCTGCTTGACACGGCAACAACAGTGGCGTCGATTGTCGAATGCAGAGAATACAGAGAAATATGAAAGCTATGCCCAGATATTTTCGAAGGATCACACGCTCCCGCCTTAAGTTTCGTGGTTAGGTTATTTTTTTATTTGCACTCAAAACACTTGGTCAAATTTTACAATTTTATCGATTTGTATCACTGTCTTAAATAAAGATATGAAGGGAAGGTTCTTGGCATTTGACTACTCTCAATTTGGTACACTCAAAAGGTTGCCATGTAAGATCATCGTCATTTGGTCAAAAGGAACGTCAGCTACACTCATAATTTGTTTTTTCTTTTTTCGCCCGCTCTTAAAGATATGCTACTTTCATTGAACGCAAATTGGGAAATGCCTGGCATCTAGAAAACGCTAAAACCCCAACAAAGTTTTCAAATTCCATGGGAAGTCCATGGCTGGCACCGAGGAGATACATCTCACTCACATGACACCGTCGTAAAGAGACAGCTAGACGCTCTCGTGCAGCTTGAGAGTTTCCAGTGGCCCGTTGGAGAGGAGTGAAGATAGGTAAGGCGTCCGCATAACAATTATGCGAAAGTCTATGGGTGTCGGTAGTAACCTCTTATCGACTGTTTATTTGCCCTCTATTTAAAAAAAATTTCAATTCCCTCTCTACCACCAAACTCTCTACCTCTCACCAAACTTAAGCTAGCTTTGACTAAATTATTTAATAGTACCTTATTTTAACGAAAATCAAGGCCGTATTACAGATTACACTTGCAATTTTTCGAATTAGTTTTCGTAATGGGGAATTATCATCTATTACAATATGAAGGAAAATATCTTATTGTATCACAATAATTTAGTGTGTTTCTATGAGTGTGACACAATTCTACGAGTATTATTATACATTCATGCACAGCATTTTAAAGGTCGAATATCGGCTTTAGCTTAGTCTTAACGCCTTCATAAAATTCTACTAGATATTATAAATGCGAGAGGGATTATAAACTGTTTATCCTCTTAGGAAAAAAACGACTGAAAAATTAAAAAAATAATATTGCTAGATTTCGTACAGATCCGTTATTCCGTATCCGTATGAAATTTTCAAATATATAAATTACCATATGGAATAACATAGATATTAATATTATATTACTAACATAACAATTTTCGTCGCAATCACTATGGGATATACACTTCAATTTGCATCCTATTCATCATATCTACCATGGTGAACATAAGTAAATATGCCTGTGTCATTGCGTATACCATTACAGTATATTACTATTCAATTGCGGCATGGACTATCGGCGTTTGTAAAATCCACTATGTAGGGTGTTTGCGAAATAGTTCTCTCTATGAATTTAAACAGAAATCAATGTATTCAAGGCGGCACTTCAATAAAATGAATGAACTTGGCCTATATGTTGTGCTCTACATCGAATACTTTATATTCAGTGTCGTTTATGTGAATCCTTATGTGAATCACGTAAATAGTTATTGATATGTGCAAGTCTTGAAGTTTATTGAAGGAGACATAAAGTATCGGATGGAAAATGACGTTGTCGTGGACGTAAAGTGGAAAGGGGGGGTTCCGGGACGCTTGTTATGTAGCAACTCATAAAATCTATTTCAAATTTGTAAAACTGGAGAGTTTGTTGATTTGATAAAGTGCACAATTCTAATGAACTGGTACTTTATACTTTGGTGGTTGTCATTGAGTAAAAACTCTTTCACCTTTAGAGTATTTGATTATCAAGGACGACTTTTATTTTGTATACCACCACGCTACGGAGCCTGGGTATACACACAGATACTTACGCGGGTTGGCCCTGCTAGCAAATAAAAATAAGTCTAACTTTGTATCGATTAGGAGGTTTATTGGCTATTACAATTGTATCTTATTTATTCCATTTGTCAGTAAATGTCTCTTAAATTTAATGTAGGGCCATGTTTGTATAAATACATAAGAATGTACCGTACTTTCCTCAATAGAAAATCATTAATTCTGGTTGGTCTGCTGGAGGAGATCTCTAAAAGAGATATGCACTTCTTTGTACGATTCTTAGTGTTTATTTAGTTTTGAAATACTTATGTAAGAATTAGCTCTTCTATTACGTATATTAAATGCATAAGTATTTAGCATTTTATTTATTTCAAATTTAAAACCATTAAGGACTAAGATTAACAACTAACAATAAATTATGTTTAGAAAATAAAACAAGTTTAAACAATATTTATTTCCATTTTTAATTTGTGTTGATCTAGATTCGTCTTGTCAACATTCGTTTAAGTTATTAGGTAAGCAGTCGTTTCGTGGTAATTTAAAAATTCTACAAGGAGCTAACCGAGAAACAGGTCTACACTTGTGTTTATTCGTCATTTTTGCTCATTAAATGAACATTTATCTCTTTATGAATTTTTTTATCACGACTAAGTCTAATAGCTGCATAGGTATAACTTAAGCCCCGTTCGCAAGCCTTTTTATCGCTTATTGAAAAAGGGTTGGAATGGAATATATTCGCCCCCAGACATCTGGGATGATTGGCCCTCGATGTAAGACTTTTCAACATTTGTTAAGGCTCTCGTGCGAACGGTACACTATATCCTGAGACGATTTGCCCACGATATATGGTATTTGTTACCACGCGTTAAAAAGCTACCATTCTTTATATTAGCGATTCTTAACACTTTCAACGAAAATACAAATATATTTCTGGTTTACTATATCTTGTCGTTCAGCACACTTTCCTTCTATAGTCTACAGGTAATTAATTCCCTTGTTTGTCCCCTATAATATAAAAAAAAAACTGTCAGATAACAGGGATGAATGTATTTTTAACTTATATATATATACATAACAACAACAATCGTTTTTAATAAGTATAGGCAGCCTGGCAATGAAAACGATTACTGATAATTTTTGTTCTAACCTATGATCGTTTACCAGAACATACAAGATGTTCATCTGTGCATTCTACCTTCATTATGTGCAACTATTTAGTACCCAAATAAGGACAATGAAACAAAAGAACGTGAGGTGCATTCGACACGTCACGTTCCTTTGTTTCACAGATATT
Source organism: Eumaeus atala (assembly GCA_017140195.1). Classification (NCBI taxonomy): domain Eukaryota; kingdom Metazoa; phylum Arthropoda; class Insecta; order Lepidoptera; family Lycaenidae; genus Eumaeus; species Eumaeus atala. The sequence continues at coordinate 44,321 of JAFELO010003652.1, forward strand.
ATGTCGACGTTAATGATCCAGTCAGAACGACGTTCTTAGTGTAGACATCATCATCATCATCGTAATTATCAGCCCTTATCGGTCCACTGCTGCACATAGGCCTCTTTTAAATTAACGTAGAGGACCGATCCGCTGCTACTCGCATTCATCCTAGAAAATATGACAGATGTATGTGCAGACACAGAAAATAATTTCAGTACTAGTTAATAAGCCCAAATCAAAACGTCGTACCGGTTAAGTAAACCATGAGGACCGCGCGCAAGTCGTACCAGCCGTCCGTGGCGGAAGGGGGACACGGTTCCCCCAGTCATGATAGCTCGACAAGCTCCTTCAGCCTCCATGAGGATGCAAGATCAAATTTAGCTGCTACGCGTGAGCCGTCCTCCCGTTAGGGAGGGAGGGGGCGCACTCGGTCGCAGTCGAATTGAGCTGAATTAACACTTACCTACCTCCACCTATGCTCCCACCCACCTCTCGGTATACGGAGCGAATCATGGGAAAAGCACGGGTGTTTGCTCACCGGCTCTGTTCCGCAACGTGTAATTCGTGAATCCCTCATTATCTCACATAATTTAAGTGCCCTCTCGTTATTTCACCCTCCCCTTTCTGGGGTCTGACACCACAAAGATAGAAGTTGTCATCGGCCTCGGCAGTCCCGGTTATCTCGATGCAGCTAAGTTAGGTAAGATAGGTATCTTTCCTCTTCGCGTGCCATGTATGCGTAAATGTCTTCAATTGCCTAAAGCACTGTTGCGACCAAAACCTGATGATAGACTATACCCACTGTCTTCCGTTCGATGTCGTCCAAAATGATGTTTCACTGGTTTTTGTACAAGTCACATTCCCACAGTACATGGTCTCTGGTTTCAGCTTCATGACGGCAAGGACACGATGGCAAGTCACATAACGCCATCCTGTGCAGGCGACCTCTAAAACACCTGTGGTCTGTTAGTATCTGTGTATCTGTGAGATAACGTACTCAGGTTCCACCCATTGATATGCCAGACGCGTTGTATCTTCTGGAAAGAAGCAGTAGAGCTCCCTCCAGCGTCACTGCCAAGTGGAGATGACGTCGTCCGCGATGGCGGTTTTCTTTTTCTTACGCTCCTTACCCTTGAGCCCCACGCATTTCTGCTGCACGCGTCCCTCTCGCGAAACCTCCAGATCAGTAGCGCCGTACTGCTGCATGACCTGTAGGCCTTCGTCAATAAAATTAAAGCTGGTCGTCGGGTACGTAATGATGCACTACGTACAACATACAAGTGAGAGCGTCGACACCAAAGTGCTGCAGCATATGTCTGGTTTGCAACATAGGTTCCGTGGTACGGGAACCTAAGGGCCCGGTGATTCACACCTCGCGAGGTAGAGACACGTGAGACCTTCCCGATAGAGCTGGTGGCCTTCTCGCCCATCAAAACCGCATGCAGCGGAAAGGATCTAACATCGTCTATGTGTACCCCAAGCACCTTGGTCATAGATACACTCGCGATCGAGGCACCATTCATCCTAATTTTCGGTCCGCTTTCAAAACTGTCTGGGACTTAGCTGTGGAAAATGTTAGCCTATTTCGGGTCCCCTAATCCGATAAACTGTTCAAGATCGTGGAACATTTCTGTTCGATAACGGCTCGCGACGTTGCCTCGATCGAAAGCTTACACCCTCTGGTTTCGGTAATTTAAGGATAACGTCCAGGAGGAGTTTCCATAGTGTGGAGCCCATTACTGAGCCCTGGCGACATCCCATTGTGGAAACCTTCCAAAACATGCAGTGGCCAACTGTGAAGTCAACATAACGATTACAGAAATAACTTACGAGAGTCTGATAGATGTTCGGAGAGATGCCGGTAGCTTTCGCTTTTAACAGTGTCATTGGCCACCATGCATTATCGAAGGCTCCCGTGATGTCCAAAAGGACGTGCTGGACGTATTTAATTGTGGAATTATTTACTATCTCGAACGCTGATTTTAATGCGCTTACAGTTGAGCGCCCTCTAACGAATCCATGCTGATTTTCAGAAATAACACGATGCAAACAGGGAGCGCAAGTAATTATGAGACGTTCTAAAAATTTTCCTAGAATCGGCAGTAAAGTAATCGGCCGGTAGGCCTTCGGATCTGTTAATGACTTGTCATTTCCCTTTGGCAGCACTATCGAGGAACCTATCTTCCTTTCATCTGGAAAGATGTTTAATTTGAGAGTCCTTCATGGCCACTTTGTATTCTTGTCTGGCTACACGTAGGGCTTCCTGCAGTGAGATGTCATCTGTGAGATTTCTTCGTCTTTAGTTTTGCCAACATCATCGCGCGGCCTTGACTTTACGGCGCTTTACGGTCCAGAGTTGGACTCTACCGTTCGTAGCCCCAGAACTCTCCATCCTTGCGATATCCGTGGTTATATTTTGGCAGTTTGCGTAAGGATTTCACTAAACTGCTTGGCAAGTTCATTTGCTGGTTTCCTGGAATCTAGTTTGGGTTCGCAAACATAACATCGATCGAAAGTAGGCCCAATCCACCCCTCTCTCGCGAAAGGCCAGTCTAAAGGATGGTTCTTCTGTCGATGTCTTGATACGCTGCTACACACCTGATATGTAATTAGCTGTTGGTCGCTAAAGCTAACACCTCTATGTACGCGCCACTCTGATATCGTTACTCCTCATATCGTGAGTGTCAGATCCAAATTAGAATAACCATTCGGTCCGTTTAACGTTGGAGGCTGGCCCTGCTTGTTGTGAATGAATAGACCTCTGCTCAATATGAAGCTCTCCATTTGGGTCTTCCTGTAATCTGTGTCTTCACGTAACGTACACAACACCAGAGTATAGGCTTTCTAGTTAGGTGATCCAGAACATAACTTATGTTCGAGATGTCGCGCTATGTCACGTCCATACTCAACACAAAACTAGGCTAACGTGGTGTGATAAATCGACAGATACAATATTATTATTATATTTTATTACAGGCGCCTACTGACTAGATAGTTCCATCTGCACTCACCATTGTAGTTACAACAAAAAATATTCTGTTGTTTATTCGTGACACCATCTCTATAGACAATCTTTTTTTATATAGTATAGGGGAGCAAATCAGAACCGTTGCATGACTACCGAAGCACATGGACATCCGCCCAATTACTATGCCGATACGTTGCCCTCCTTTCCTCCTGCTAATGGACCACCGGCTACTCATAAACCCCACGAAACGCAACACCGAGGTAATTTTTCGCTGGTATCATGTAACCTCCCCGGTCATTATGGGAAAATTCATTATGTTTTTATATATTCTTTCATATTAATTAATTGACATAATAAGTGCAAAATCTCGATGTAGTCCCATACATGTTTGTTAATCAAATACGCCAAATTACAGCATGGATCATGGTGAAACTTGACAGTGTACTAGAATAATAATTATGAGTTGACAATAACACTTACCATAGAAATACTAACTTGTACGTGTCGTTTTGTGAGCAGTCTACGCGGACAGAGTCACGGGCAATATCTAGTGATATTCATGTATCAGCCAAATTAGAATCGAATTAAGTGATGTCAATAAGACACCCATAGACATCCACGCCATCAGAGGATATGAGCATACCTTAGCCTTCAGACGACTCTTAAATACTTGAAAGTACGGAATGAAATAATATTATTCATGTGGTTTATAATGGAAGCCGGCATCTCGACTGTAGTATGTCTAGACTTGTTGATGCCGATGGGCGGTAATCATTAACTATCATATAGTTTCCCCCATATCTCGAATTTTTTTTTATCTTAAATTAATAAACACACACACACACACACGCACGCACACACACACACACACACACACACACACACACACACGGACGCACGCACACATACGCACACACACACACACACAGAGAGAGAGAGAGATAGAGACATATATATATGTGTGTGTGTGTGTGTGTAGATGCGTAGCCCTCGTTTTTTGCTCACATTATATTATGTTAGCGGTGAAGAAAGAGTTTGTATGTGTGTGTGTGTGTGTGTGTGTGTGAGTGTGCGTGTGTATTATAATCGCGAAATATCTCACCTAGACCTCACCTTATAGTAACCGATAAAGCTGAACACTTTAAGCATAGAGTAGTCAAAAAAAATAATTTTCTCTCAACGGTGTCTGGTACTCTTCAACCGACTGCGACAAAGAAGTGTATGGTCAAGGAGAGATTCGTGCGCTACAAAATACATGTTTGTAAGGTTTTATTGGTAGTTCGTTGATTTTGATACGAGATGGGGCTATGCTGGCTGAATTTTAGTATAATGGGGCTGACACGAGCTGAGGCCTCTCTGAGGTACCTCTTGGTCACATGGTGCCACCGTATAATGATTACTATGCTGTCGTCCTTAAATTTTTATTATAATTTAAGGTCAGTTCCTATGACTCACGTGCGTCCTGCGATGTACTCACATTGACTGTAGATGGTAGATAGCGTAATTGGTATTCAGCGTAGCCCCTTAATTAATGATTAATTAGCATGTTAAGTAATCCGACTAGCACCAACAATTACTAGGTCATAGGTTAGCTTATTAGGCACTCGCCCTAATTCCAGGAAATACAGTTTGGTGATAACCGCTTTAAGCTAGGTGGGATGACTATCATCATGCCCTAACGATGGTAGTAGGGAAAATATAAAACAGTCTCACTCACATGATACCTCCATAAATTGAAATAAAAAATCTACCGCGTTACGTACGGTTTACGACCTCCGATGATCCATTGGAGTGGATCAGAAATGAAGTGCAACATTTTTGCGTTGTGTCCGGTGCATTTTACCTTTTTAAATTTAAAGACGTACTAAAAATTCTGTTTTAGATACGGGTCTCAAATAGAATATTACACATATACTACGTAGTTTAGATACGGCATTGATTCCAACGATAACTTTATTAAATTCGTCTTTATATAATTCGTTCTAATACATCATTTTATATTAGCTCTTTTATTGTGAAACCAATAACGCTATGTAAAGACTTGCCATATTATATTAAAACCTTTATTGTTTAAGAAAGTTACTTATGAAGACTTCTTACTTTGTCTTAATTGTTCTGTAAAGTACATGAAATCGTATACAAATCTTATACATTGTAAACCAAACAGTCGTGTGATACAATATTTTGGAACAAATATCGTTATATTATGATATTCTTTGGAAATATATATTCATTTATATAGTATACTTATATGTTATATATAAAATTATCGTGTCACAATGTTAGTTACCATACTCCTACGTAATGGCTATACCGACTGTTACCAGGTTTTATATGCATATACTACTGTATATATATACTACTGTATGTAGCTACTGCTCTGAGCATCGCCTACTATCTACTTTTAGTAGTGGTAAGGGTTGTTCACGCAACCCGGCAAACGTTTACTGGGTCAGCTAGTATTAATATAAACATATTTTGTAAAAGATAAACAAATACACTGCCATTAGAAGTTACGCAAATTTTTTTACGTCTATACGTTGAGAAGAATTCACAAAATCACAATAAACAAAATATATTTCTTTCTCGGGGACGAGAAAGAGGGCCTTTTCATAATGAACTTTTACTTTAAGGATAAGCCTCATAAGAAGAGGACATGGTCTGCCCCACTACTGTGACAAGGAAGGAGATTGAGTTTATTCTAAAGGACTGAAAACATATATTTGGGAATGTCTCCGTGATCAACAGGTTTGAAACCGGAAGTGATCGCCGACTGGTTAGAGGCTCTCTGAATGTAGGCTTTCGATGCGAGCGTGTCCAATTAGTACAGCCACCTAAAGTCCGACGAAACATGAAAGTTTCCGACAAATTTCAACTGGAATTAAAAAACCAGTTGGATGTCCTAGATATGTTGGAAACTACAATGGCAATTGACGAGGCTATGACTCGCATGTTTGGTTGCATGCGGGACGTGGGTGAAGGATATTGTAGGAGTAGAATGTCGTATGAGACGCTTGGACTTATGAGGAAACGCAGAGCACACGAAGACGTTACGTATGCCAATGTCAAGCTTCCTTCAGAGCGAATCCGCAATCTAATTTGCCGAGACCTTTGCAGCTCCAATAAACAACGGGTTGCCCAAGCGTTTAAGCACAATTGAGGGTCGAAGGTTTTTGTGGAGAAACTTGGAAGAAGTAATCTGACAAAGAATAAGAGTAATTCTGTGGTACCGTTTCTTCTAAGCCTGGGATCTTATATGAGTTCGAAACTTTCTACAGCAAGTTGCATACGTGGCACGATCATCAACCCGATACCCTTAACAATAATCCGCGTGCAAGCCTGACACGTCATTTATCAGGCGATCTTCCGAACGTCAGCTTGAATGAGTTTAGTCTGGCTATTATAGGGGAAGGCCGTAATTACAGTCGAGCGTAATTCCGGCAGGGCAGCGTAAGGGCAGAAGGCGAACTTGTATTAAGAGAGCTAAAAAAGATTTAAAAAAGAAGATCCTATCACCAAAAAGCTTTTGCATTTTGCAAAGCAATTGCATTGAGAAGAGCGAGAGGGGGATGTTATTTCCCTGAAACTGTTTACTTATGCTTTGGTGGACAACTTTAAGACTTTAAACTGCAGAATTCAGCACAAACATGAACGGCGAGTACATCTTCATTTTGCCGACGATATAGTCGTATTGGCCGAATCGTTGGAGAGCTTGCAGGAAATGATGCACAGCCTAAAGGAATCCTCCCGACGTACTGGTCTCAGGATGAACTTGGACAAGATAAAGGTCATGTTCGACGAACACGTTCTCCTTGGGCCGGTTAACGTCGATGATGTTGTACTCAAAGTCGTAGACGAGTACGTCTGCCTCAGGCAACTATTGCAATTAGGTAGACATAACTTCGAGAAGGAAGTCGATAGAAGGATTCAGTTGGGATGGACCACAACCGCTTTTCAGTGACCTCTCAGGGTTAGGACGGAAGGCAATGACAACTTACATGTACAAATATTTCGTTGCATTACAAAAACGTTACAGCGTTCCTCGAAAAGAATGAGCCATGATTTTGAGCCTCTATGTAGTAGCGTGTTTGTTGAGTCGCTGTAAACCAAAAGATAGAAAATGAAAAACCTGTATGAGCCGAGTCCGTAGCAGTTTTTCATTTATACCACACTCTTCTTGCCTTTGATTTTGTAAAACAACAGTACGTATATATATATATATATATATATATATATATACATTCTAATCTAACGAGACGAAATTATTAAGAGAGAAGTAATTACCGTGACGCTTAGCCGTTTTTATTATTTAGCTGATTGTTATGTAAGCTATTGAGGAGGATCGAGAATGAAGCAGAGAATAATGAGCTTCTTAGCTTCGAAAGCTCGTGACTATACGAAAGATCTTTCGAAAACTATACGAATTGCCTGAGAGATCTCATATGATGTATCAAATTCCTTCCTTTTTCTTCAATCTACTTATGTTGTTGCGGAGCCTTCGTGTGCCATCTCTCCCGGCGGCCATTATGTGAGCGATGAAGAAGCCTCCATGTCGATGCCGGCCCAATTAGGCTGCAATGCAGCGTGGAACAATTCTAGAGCTCTACAAATAGTTATTTTTTTTGAAAATATTCGTATTCTATTATAATTGACTAGCATCATCCCTCGGCTATACCCTCGTAATTCCGGCCCTGTTAGTGGTAACTACATGACATATAGCCCTTCCTCTATAAATGGACTTTTCAACACAAAAATAACGTTTCCATTAGGTCCTGTCGTTCCTGGGTTAGCGCGTTCAAGCAAACTCTTTAGCTTTATACTACGAGTATACATTGATTTAACGGTGAAATTAGAGCCGCGCTTTCCAGCCCTAGGGCACGGCCTCTTTCGCCGCCCCGGCGCTACGCCACAGGCGGCGGGTATCATATGATATTTGTATAGCCAGTACTGCATATTGACTAATATGTAATACCGGCAACCTAAAGCAACCTTTCAACTAATAATTTTAAAATGGACAATGACTGTACTCGTGTGTGTGGTAAATGGACAATGACTGTACTCGTGTGTGTGGTAAATGGACAATGACTGTACTCGTGTGTGTGGTAAATGTTTTTAAGGTGTAAAAGATTTTGAAAATACTTTCGTAAGTTTTTCGTCCAGGCCTTTTCTGGGTTAGAAACATGGATCTAATTTTGAAAAGAACATCCGCAGAATTTCTTATGCCAGTTATTTAAAAGTATCCGTAATTATAATAATTATTTACTGTCCAAATAAAAATTAATATATTCAAATGCCGTGACATCCTAGTAAGCATACTACTTGTGTCAGGAGAATCTTTCTCTTCCATGTATCTATTTTTTATATAACACGTTTATCTATATAACATTATATATATATATATATATATATATATTGTATGTTATCTATATAACATAAAATATATATATATTGTATGTATGTGTGTGTGTGTGTGTGTGTGTGTGTGTGTGTGTGTGTGTGTAATATAGTACAATATTTCCAATGTTATCCATAATGTTTCATAGCCTTACAGTATAACAGTGTTCTTGGGATCAGTCCAGGTAGGATTACAACTGGTATTACTCTAGCTTTTATTAACAGATTTCAAGATCCTATGATCGTTGAATAACAAAATATATTTGTATATTAATACTATTGATGAATCGAATTGTTTACTTTGATTTTTCTTGAATCTGTATATTATGACGTGGATAAATGGTCGTGCCGGCCGAATTCAACTGCAGTACAGGGAAGCGTAAAGGGGGACATTGCAATAACAATAAAAGTCTAGGTACTTACAGTACGTCCTAGAAATGGTCCTGACTTATTTATTTACTTATAGTAAAAAAAGTCCCATTAAATTATTAATTAATTTATTTAACTATTTATGTACATAAACATTTATTAAACGCTAAAACAATTTTTGGCTGGTGCAAAGGTACAGCTTATTCCATATAGGAACATCTTCCAGCAGACCTATAACTGGGTAAATTAAAAAAAAATCCGCGGCCATTTTTGGGTGTACACAAGTAAAATTATTACTTAATGTGACTGTAATACAGCAGACGTGTTTTTTGTGTTTTATGGATGGTTTGGATGAACCCTCAAGTGTGAATCCGCCTCGCACTTGACTGGTTTTTCAACTCAACAAGATGAATGATTTTAGAAACAAAATATTGTCTATGAGACCGCTATAACATATCTCTATAATCTATTGTGATTCGAGACCCTTGTGGTACAAGGCCTTATGATATAACCGTGTCCTATTCTAGACAACACAAACCACATAATATAGTATCAACAGCCGTATTGTGTTATATTCGCTGCCCTCATATGAGCCATGTCGAATGTCGTAACATTTACATTGCCTACTTGTTTCCAAAACATGAAATTTATACTGTAAAACAACTTATCTGTATACTAACATAATAAAGCCTTTTTTAAAGCATAAGGTGTAAAACGAGAAATACGAGCCCTTTTGAAGACTATCGACGCCCATGGACGTTCGCATGATTGTTACGTAGATGCGTTGCACTGCTGTTAAGTAGCAGGACATCGGTTAATAATGACTAGGTTCCGAGGTCCTCTACCGTGCGCTTACAGTGCAGTTTCTTTCCGCGTACTATTTATTGTAATATATCTGTTGTACAATGGAACCAGCATATTTCTGATCCGGCGCGACTTAGGGATCTTCAAGAAAAGAGCTCATTCTTATTAAGAGGGTGGTTAACGAAACCTCTGGTGTTGCGGAAATCTATGGGCACCGGTGATTACTTACCATCAGATAAGCCAACAATTCGTTTCTACCCCATGCTATAGACAATGTTGTTTGTTCCTCCCGAATAAGCCAAAATATAATCTCAAAAGTTAAATCTAGGTAAATATAATCAAACATTACACTTGCTTTCGTGATATTGACCTGATCCTCTATTTGTCTCTCTTCTTCTTCGTCTCCTACCAAATGTGGCAAAATTAAAATGCCAGCAATGATATAAACAATAGACTGTCTATATAACCCTATCTAGTAAGACATAGTATCAGGCTACATTGCAAGTGACTCTTCTTTTGTGATATAATCGATGTGTATTTAACACATTTAAAATGTCTCATGGCAATGAAATCGATGTGAGATATGTTACTATTATCTATATCGGTGTTGAATTATATTAAATTACGTTCAGTAGTTTTTGTTTAAAAAAATTGGAAACATTGAGCAAGTTCAAACTTTCGTATTTATATTATAGGATTTCAACGCTTACCAAAACATACATCGTTTAATTAAAGTTATAATTATAATCGCCAATTAAAATAATACCAATAGCTATAATTATAGTAAAATCGATGCATGAATTACAAATATGGGTAACAATACAAGTGAAATGCACCTTTGAACTGTCGGACGAGCCTTTAGTCACGATTGGGAAAATCTCGCCATGAGCCTTCCTGAGCGAAGGGTAAGTAACACACGAGAGAGGGGCTTCTAAATAAATACACACGCACGCTCGGAGCTAAGGCAGTCGCGGCGTGCACCACAGTTCCAAAATGAGGACGCTGGCGATCACGGTGGGTGCTTAGTGATGTGATGTGATATATCGATGTAGTGTTATGTGTAAACTTTTAAAGTCTCGTATATTCATACGAATATTATCTACCTATATATTTCCAGATAGTATTCTAAAACTTGTTTTATTTTACGCAGTGAATAATTTAGTTTCATTTGAGCACGAAAAGCAAACTCTTTCAGATAAATTCAAAACTAACGTTGAATATTAAGTAATGATTTTAAAGTGAGGTGATATCTTAGATTAAATATTTTATTTCATGTTTCCACTTGCAAAAAAAAATGCGTTGTGTGTAACAAAACAATTCAATTGTAACAAAACAAACACACAGCCAAAAATTTTAACTACTTTACTAAGAAATACTGCTTTAAACTTTATTGTGTGTTTGTTACCTCTTTTTAATCGGCGGATCTTATTGCGGTTTATTTAGCTGTTTAACAAGCCCGAAGTTTCTTCAATTGAGGACATCCATATAAAAATGAAAATAATGCCCCGAAACTAAAAGCATTACTATTTTATTTTTATTAAATTAAATCAATTTTTCAGGTCTCATTGGCATTGGCCATTGCAACTACATTCGCTGTACCAGTTCCGGAAGTGGAAGTAAGTGTCGACAATGCCCGAAACAAACGATCACCTGGTTGGCACTCAGAACCAGAAGGAGTCTGGGAGAAAAAGCTTGTTTGGAAGGAAGACTGGAAAAAAGTTTGGAAAACAGAGAAAAAATTAATATGGAAAACAGAATGGAAAAAAGAAAAAGAACCAGCCTGGAAAACTGAAAAAGTACAGCAGTGGAAAGAAGAACAAGTTCCCGCATGGAAAGTAGTACAAAAACCAATATGGAAAGAGGTTCAAGTGCCTGTATGGAAGGAAGTTCAAGTGCCAGATTGGAAAAAAGTATGGAAACCAGTTTGGAAAGAAATACAAGTACCTGTTACAAAAAATATTCAAGTACCTGAATGGAAACAAAACTTTGTGCCAGAATGGGTTAAAGAAGGAGTTCCCGGAGAAAAGTATTTAGGTAAAGATCACCATGGATGGGAATATACCAGTCATGATTTGTGGAGGAAAAAACTCATTTGGAAACCAGTGTGGAAAAAAGTTTGGCGCACTGAACAAAAACAAGAATGGGTCACCGAAAAGAAATTGGAATGGAAAGAAGAATGGAAACAAATTTGGAGAACAGAAAAGAAACAAGCTTGGGTAACAGAGAAGAAACAGGAATGGGTAGATGAGAAAGTACAAGTATGGAAGACAGTTAAAAAAGAAGTTTGGGTGCCAGTCCAGAAAAAGATATGGGTCGAAAAATGGAAGCAAATTCAAATACCAGCATGGAAAACAATTGAAGTCCCAGCCTGGAAAAAGGTATGGAAACCTGTTTGGCAAAAAGTTTGGGTACCAGTCCACCATGAACATCATGAACACCACGAACACCATGGATGGGATTAACCTTAGGTAATTGTTTATTACATATTTGTACATATAGCATAAATCATAGTCATTTGTTAATTAATTGTTACCATGAAACCCAAGATATCTTGAGTTATTGTTTTTGTTTCTTTTTGTAAATAATAACTATCAAACATATCTATTGGTGCTGGTAAGTAATCTATTTGCCAGGCAAATATTATAGGCGAGTGCAAAGGCGATTTTATATGATTAATAATAATACAATGTATTATTTCGCTAGCGAATGCAATTGTAATTTTTTGTGTCATTAAAAAAGTATAATTAATTAAATGTCTCCGAAATTTAAAGAGTAACAAGATTGTTAATTAGTAGGAACTGTCGTTCTCTTCGATTTGCTGAAATAACCGTTTAAGACGGTGTAATTAAGTTTTTTTTGTTATCGATTTTTCTCTTGGCATATGAAGTCATAATTTTGAGAGGCTACTAGTATAGGCGGTCTATTTCGGTCCCACAACAAATAGCAAATCATTGTCTTAATTAATATAAAATGAAGTTAATTTGCCATCATGACAAAATTTTATAACAATTATGGGAAACTTAGTATAAAAATCGTTAACATCAAAATGATCGCAAATGTTTTTATATTAAAGAAGACATTGAGTAGCGGATAAACTGACTGAACCAAATAGATTATTTAGTAAGTACATCTATGAAAGTTTCACTATTTCTTGTAAATCTATATTTTGTTATTGCGTTTTTCTTTACCAAAAATATTACTTATAACCTTCGAGATATAACTGAGTATGAAAGTAACGGTAGGATCGAACATATTTTTAGTACAAAGTTATTATAAAAATTATATTTGAATACTTAAATAGAAAATAAACGAAAAATGAATACTTTATTATTGTTTATTTGTTCCATACACTATATTGTTTCAATTGTATTTCAATCAAACACTAAATTCAAATTCATAACTTTATTCTATATTTATCAGTCGAAAGACATGTGAAAACCGAAGTTTTTTTTAACAAGGGTTGCTGGATCAGTAGGGAGTATTTTAATGTCCATAACATAATAATGGTCATGCGGACGTGTCGCCCTCATTCCCTTACAATAGGTTATAGAAAACACACAAATTGCACGAGACGCAACAACATGGCTCTCACCTAGTGCTGGTATCATGTGAGAGGTACCTCTCTGGACTTGGCACACCGATTCAGCTGCAATGCAACATGTTACTACCTCTTACTTCTTCTTCCTCCTTGTTTCGATACAGATATGCAACATGTTACTACCTCTTACTTCTTCTTCCTCCTTGTTTCGATACAGATATGTAACAAGATGAAGGTTTGTAAGCTCAACATCGTAGCCGTAACTTCAGGTAAGGTTAACATTAATTTCCGGTGAAGTCTTTATCATAATTTCCGACATCATCATTATCATCAATAAAAGAAATAAGTGATCTATACTTCCTAATCTAGGTATATCTACTGATGTCTTAAGTTTACGCGACGTTATTCGGTTTGTAAAGCTCCTGAAACGACGGGCCAGTTAAATAATTAAATAAAAAGCGATAAAATCCGTAAAAGTAGTTTTATTGTAATACATCTCTACTATTATAATAAAAATGCAGAGATTGTTCTCCCGCCGCCCGACATGCATTCACAGCAATCCAATGAAGTTGTATTTGTTTTCATTTCAGCATAAATGCAGCCACGAAAATGTTTGTTTGTATTCGTCTATGTCAGGGACTAGGCAATTTTCCGATTTAGCCACGATAGCTCATCCGGCTCTTCCAGGCCCCATGATAATGCAAAACCAACTTTAACTGTTGCGCGAATATGAAAAATAAATTGCGAATAGAAGCGACCCTGTGCACTTGGTCGAGATAATAATAGTTTCTTTAGCTAATCTTCAATATCTAGCGGAATACATCCTTACCATCTGCGGGAAAGGAGGGGGTTTGTCCCCCCTATCCAACACAATCCCACCTAGACGATTGCCCGACGTGTCCTATAGTAACCGGTAAAACTACACAGGACACTTGCGTCAGCATCTAGAGCTAACAAAATAAAATGACACCATTGTTGCTCTAACAATTAGAATCATTTAAAATCCTATTTATCGACGACTTTCTCGATAGTATATATCGAGAAAGTCGTCGATAAATAGGATACGCTACGACCGATCTCAATGGAGTGAAACCGCGGAGCGGTGACAGTTAGTAAATAAGGTCCTTTGACTTTATTTACCTGTTGGATAGAACGAACAGAATAGGTGTGCGAGTTGTGCGGGTGAAACTGCAGGGCGTTGCTAGCCGTCACAATGAGACTAGGAATGTAATGAGACTCCATAAGCACAGTTTGATAAGTAACACTGGTATAATTTTTCCAACCACTTTCCCCAATCGTGAGAATCACAATTACGCTAACATTGCTAGTACTTTTGTTGTACGCAGGTCCGACCATGAGGGACGCATAATGGATATTCCATAGTACATAATCATTACATCACAGATTATGATCTGAGTTAGGCTATGACCATGGTGTTGAAAAATATGTTTTACCTGAGGAAAAGAGGCACAGGCGCTACCACGAAGTACAAGGAGCTCAACAGTTAGCTGGAGGCGATTTGTTGGTCAATAGACGCGTCCACTCAGAGCGAGCAATCTCGCGAGATAATTGCCGCGGAACGAGCGTGACAACTTCGGCATGTTAACTATGATACGGCGCGCAGCAATTGATATTTTGATGATATTTCCGACTCATATTGATATTTCTTTATTAACACGTCAACAAAATACGCGAGAGCGGCCAGACTGCGCGCCAAACGACCGAGGCGCCGTTGAGCAAAACAGATATTCGGCGCACGCATGACTCGGCCGAAGGAAGCCTTCACTAACCGTGTTGCTATTGCCTCGTGAGACTTCATCTGTGTAGACGAACGTAATCAGCAAATATATACTTTGGATGATTTGCAAGATGTTTTCAGGATTCTAAAGAAAAACTTAGCCCTGACTTTTTTATCCGTCTGTGTACGCCTAACACGGAAACCCAAAGGTTACTTTCCGTGACCAAGATATAATCTTGGAATTGGGAAAAAAGTAGGATAATACAATGAAGGGAAAATTTTGGTAATTTAAAGTTGTACTAGCTGTCCTAACAGGCACAACTTTAAAAAAAAGTGTTAAGGGTGAACAACCCTTATGACTCAAGGGTATGAACAATATACAATAGCCGATTCTCAGATCAACGGAAAATGCATATAAAATTTGGTAAAAATGAGTAAAGACGTTCTGGAGGAGTAAGATAACTAACATTGTGGTACGTGAATATTATACATAAGATTACAGAAACCGACCTTTACAAACTAAAAAGTGTAGTTTATTTCATACATATGAATGCACACGTCGGTAAATATAAGTTTGTGAAATTTATATATTCATACTGTTTGTAAGCTACTTAAACTCGATATTGACAGATTTTTGCTTTGTTTTGAATGGTCTCAATTTTGATCACTACAATAAATAAGGCCGGCTTCAAGACAAGGATTATGTGAAACAAGTGAGTCTGGAAAGCAGAATATATTTTATATTATTACAGTACATACAATCTTTACTAGTAGTACAGTACTTGTTACGTTAAAAACGTTTAAAACGCGAACTATGTCCATTCTTGTCATCTGTTTGAACAACGAAAAAATTGGAAGCGCAAAACGTTCTTGATAGCATTGTAATTTACAATTTACACATCGAGCGTATTAATCCATTCACTGTTAGTGTAATCCGCAGTGCATGCCCCGGCACTCATATTACTGTAGAGCGAGTAACTGTACTCGCTCTATAGTAACATATTTTGGCCATATCTGGCCGCCTCTGGCGAGGGCGTAGCTGGGCTTTGAATTAGTATGAGTGCACAATACAGATAGTGTAAGACGCGTCCTTTGCTTAGATTAGCGTACGTACGTGTGTTCTGTCGAACACTATTATTTACCACTCACACAAATGCAAAGCTCGGCTTCTAAGCTGAGCTTTGTACACACTTAGACCTTACGGATTGTGTGGAGGGTGTGTTACGCACAAGTGTGTGTACAGATACAAATGCTCTCTGTTCTGTTAATTTCATCCTTAAACCAGGAGACACAAAAGTCTTCGCTAGTCCGATGAACTGTAGAGGCGAGAGTAATAGCGACGCCAACCAGTAGTAGATCCATTAAAAAAAAAACTAGAAAAAACTATTAATTACATTTCGACACCGGCATGGGAAGCCATCGACCATACCGTTTTTAATTTCAACAAATTCGCTCATGAGAAGAACCATTTTCACTTATTTTATATACTTTTTTCATTAAAAATTACTCATTATTTTAAACTTACACTAAATCTAAAGTACTGCTGAGCTTGTTTCGATGGCTTTCTCAAGTCTGGGAGAGACCTTTTATGATTAGTGATTTATAAGAATCATATTTTCAAGAAAATAATACTTTCTTTAAATTCGTATAACAAACAATTAGGATAGTTTTATTCCAGTTAGCTATTGACTATTATTATATTGATGACTGGAATATCCACCTGTTCTATATATATATATATATATATATATATATATATACATATATATATATGGTATATATATATATATATATATATATACCACCTGTTATATATATATAATATATAAAAGAAAGGATATCTACTTATATAGAAATAAAATATTACTAAAGAATATTTGAAATATACGAGTATAAAATCTGAAGTCATGTATAAAATCTGAAGTGTGTCGAACCTCTTGTAAATTGCTTGAGCTATTTTACGATTTTCCCTACATGGAAGGTATAAAAATAGCAAGTACGGAACGCAGTCAGTATATTACTTATTCATTCGCATTACATTTATTTACAGCTTTATGTCATGTTTGATATTTATGTTATGTGTGTAAAGCCACCCACGATGCAGGTTATTGATTTCTAGTGTGTAGGTTAGAGGAGAGTGGTAATGTTTTACCGAAACAACTAAGTGGCGAACATTGCACGGTCGACCGCGGCTTCAAATACTACATATGTATCATCCGTTCTAAATGTAGTAAGAGGTAGTGCCATTTATGCGTTGCTACCGAATTGGGTCGGGTGTTGGGCGTCTGGAGAGCGAGTCGGGAGAGGCAGCTCTCTCGCTCATGATGCCGCAAGTGATAGCTACGATGTCGCGTATCGGGCAATCTGTTAGTTTCCAGTGGTCCACCGGGGGAGGAAATTTTCCAGCAACACCAGATTTTTTTCGATCCGCTGGACAGCTCTCCCATTCCCCATTTTCTGCAAGTCGTGTGTCCCCTACAGAGGCTCGGCCTAACACCCTCCCTCATTTGCCAGCAGCGCAGCGTCATGCGTTCCTCGGTAGCCGCATAATTAAGGGTATATAATAAACAGAAAGCGGCACGTTTTGTGCGTCTGAACATTTTGGCTATATCTGCTAAGCCATCAAAAAATCATCGAACAGTTATAATAGAATTCTGTGAAACTTGTCAAGAACAACTCAGGCAGAAACAAAGAAATAATATATCTATTTGCGAAAACCCACAAAAATTTGCAAAATTACAGTTTATAAAACGAAATTAAAGCCATATGGACCCGCACATCGGTCACAAGCTCGGCATTTGCTGGCGGAAATGTCAGCGCCGGTCCTACGGTGATAGGACTGGAGGCTACAGGGCCATGCTTGCTTATTTGCACAATTTTATATGTTTCAAACATAAACAAACTTAATTAAATTTTTTTAAATAAATTTATACCATCTAGTAGTTATAGTCTATATTGTTTGTGTCTTCACTCAATTGTTCCGTTAGGAAGTTGCGCCGCAAGCGTTTCTAAGTCGAATATCATAAGCTTGTAGGAAGTGCTTAAGTTGTTTCCGTTATTATTGCAAGTATCGTAAGCACTTGTGTTAGAGGTAGCGGACTTGTTCGACTAGTGCTAACTACAGGCCCGTTGTGTGATTGTCCACAAAGTGCACTTCAAAGTGTCAATGATATAAATCGTTGTTGTCATCGATCCTGTTTGTGTCCGCAATTTTTGAAGTGAAAACTGCTGTGGAAACGTGCCTTGGAATAATTCACGAACAGACGAATGTTATATACTTATATGCGTTGATAATTTACGTCAGGATGATATATGGAGGGCTGTATCCTAAGAGATGGAATCAAGGTGGTGAGTGTTACGTGTACGATGGCAAGCTGTAACACATCTCTGAGGTACACACCCAAGATGTCCTCAGCACATGACCTTCGGGGACGTACTGGATATTGTGTAAGTCTAACACAGGCATCAGCTAACATAGCTATCATTACAATACAGACAGTGTAAATATCTTGTTAGATATGCAACAAAGGCGAAACACTATTACACACCCCCCCTATTTTATATCTCTATTTTAAATTATCACCATTTCTTTTTACTTTCTTTTTACTTATTAAGAGTCGATTGCTGTGCGGTATGTAAAATAAAAGAAGGTTTAAGCCGTTACGACGATAACTGCACTTAGAAACATTGATACAGATTTGCATAGGTTCTTATTCCTTGAAGCAGATTGCATGTTACTAAATTGTCATTATTGTGTTTAACACAATCGGTCAGTATGAGGGAAAATAACAATTTCTTCGATAAATTAACATTGAGAAAGCGAGTAAAATATTTAATATGGAAATATCTAGAAGTACAACCTGAATGTATCTGAATATTTAGAATCATCTAAATAGCCAAAGATTTTTTAAATCTTTCTTTAAATGCTCATACATCATCAATATTAAGTCAGTTACCGCGAGGGTTTATATGTGTATAAATTTCATTTGTATAGCAGATCTTGTATTGGATACAAAACTAGGAATCTAAATATAAATTTGTAAGTGGAAATGTCATACTCCTTGGCAGCTGAATTACTAAGGAACAGGCTTAAAAGTGGTGCGTTGTCCTCCTTTCTTCCTCACAAACCGCACGAAACGCGACACTGTATATGTCACCTTACCGTGGTATAAAGTAGGCGAGAGTTACCTCCCGGTCGTGTCGGCCCAGTTCACTGCAATACACCTCTTACTAAAGGTTCCAGGGAACAAGTTTAAGCGCGCCAGAGAAAACTTAAATATGCTTATAATTACAAATAGCCAAACATTTAACGTTGCAAACATTAAATAGTTCACACACGGAACAAAGAGAATTTGATTTATTATGAGCAATTTGTTCGTCTGTTCCGTCAAGCAGATCTGTTATATAAATATTTATGTCACGTTCAGTTCATCAATAGAAATCTAGACTTGTAAGTCTATGTGGCGTCGGTACATGAGATTATCTGACATCTTCATACTTTCTCTTATGTGCGTGAGCCTGTAATGTACGTCGCGATCAGTAAGTAATGATAAACATCTTCCTTTGTAAGTTCCTTGAGGCCTCTCGTAATGTAATTGTAATGTCTTTCACACAATGATATAACATACTAGCATTTTCACTTGCGTATAGGTTCACCCCCCCCCCCTATTTTATACGCTTGGGAGTAGAATTTGTAAAAATCCTTTATTACTGTTCCCTTACATCATCCTGAAAGGAACGTTTATACCATATTACAAGTGTACAATAGTTTCGGCTGTACGGTATCCATCCGTCAATACCTTGATAATCCTCCGCGTTAGTGTAAAATCCCTCGCTGGAACCAGGCAGTATCAATAGATACTTCTTGCATTTCAGCTCAATGATTGTACATTGTTCAAACCATCACCTATCAAATTACATATATCTGTTGTCCTCAAAACTTCATTATTACACCTGTTAGTTACTTTAATTTTAAAATTTTACAGCTATTACAGTAGGTATGTATTGCTGCGGGTTCTATTTTTAACAACAGGCATATCATACAAAGCAAAAATGTGGGAGTGAAAATGAATTTAAAATCCTCTTTTTAGTTTGAGTTTCACCCACGCTTGGTGTGTGTTATTCATAGAGACCATATTTATTTTTGCATTGGACCTTTGTGTAGAAAATTCCTATCAGGAGTTATATCTATGCACCTATAAATCAGGGAACCCCAGTAGCACTCGGGAAGTACCACAAGGGTTCCTGATTTATAAATATTTTAAAAGCCGCCTACCAACCACATGTCATTACCACCACTTATGATTATAACTTTAGGTAAAACTTGCTAAAATGCAAACTGTCACTGCCACGCATGCACTGTAACAGACGTGAGGTGCTGTATTCAATTCCGAAAGCAAACAAAGGTCCTAATAACACCTTAGAATTTTCCATTTCTAACAACAGTATGGGGTTTTGAAGTTGTTGTTACAACCGTGCTGTTGCTGGGAGAGTCTGGTAAGCCGCCAGTCCTGTGCCTGATTTCTCTCCGGTCGAGTCGGATCACCGTCTCATCGGCACGTGGGAGTGAAGAAAAATTTGATCCTGCACGTTATTGTTTGTGGCTGAGCAAATACTTGTGCACAATAATGTGGTCCGTGCAGATGTCTCATCTCAATAGAGATGGCCGCTATATCCGAAAATCGACTAGAACAATTTGCTAAAATATCTAAATACGTTTTTAACACCTTTTAGAAAAAATTTGCATCGAGTGAGCTGACTCTCGCTGCTCTCTATAATACTCGCAGTGACAATATAAAAAAAAAACATTTAATTATTCGAATTTTTAACATCGAATAGTTAGATTTTATAATTAAGATCGCAGGACAATAAATAGTTATATATGGATCTGTTAACGCCATCACGAGCGGGGATAGAAAGTGCTCCAAGCCGGGATAAGCCGAACCAAAGAGCGCGTAGAGACGGGAAAGAAAAAGATCAAGGAGAGCGCAGATAATGAAAAAAGTAAAGTAAAACAGACGTCGCGTATTATTTGCTGTACCGGAACGTTTGTGGCGAAACCTAAAAAAAAATCTAATATTCAGATAAGATAATTAATGTGCGGTCATGTTTTCAGCGCAAAGGAAAAAACTTTTGGTAAGGGATAGTGAAGTGGGTGTGCAATGCTGCCTGTTTGACCCGGTATGGGGTGGTTCATCTCGCTCACATGTTACCACCGCTAACAGTGGTGATTTACGTGAGGTCTATGACTTTCCGGTGGTCCATTGGAGGAGTGAAAGTGAAAAAGGTCATAACCTACCACTGCTACCTAGCCTTCATACAAGAAAAAGAACCTCATGTCCACTGGGACGGAGTCTTTTTTATATTTTTTAGGTCTTGCGTAGCTTATTAGTAGAGCCGAAAGCCGAAGAAAAAAAGATATCATATTTAAATTTACCGTAGTGTCATAAAAATCTGTTATATTCGTAAACATTAATGTTTCATGCATAGCCGATTCAAATTAACAACTTAATTAATATTACCTCACAAGACCACACGCATATGTTTACGAGTTTATATCTATGCCATCCTGGGGCGTCTAAGGAAAGAGTGAGTCTCCGCATTTAGACAAACCTTACCACTTAATGGTGTGAATTATGATGCAACTAACTAATTGCTGGTAACCATTGCTCTCTGTGCTTATGTGGGACAATACGAGGCTCGGAAATTATCCGAGCCTCGTATGAAAATGTGTATGTTATTAAATACTTTAGGAACCAGATATCAAGATGTTACATACATCGCGAATCGTAAAAGATAAGGTAATGGTCCAATGTAACCACTAAAACCTGCTGGACTCACGCCTCTTTCGATGAACGCCAAGATGACCGATCTCCTGCTACTCGCATCCATCCCGAACCGGCTACTGTACGGAGAACGTCTTCCCATCTGATGAACGGTTGACCAACATTTCGTTTTTACCAAACGCGGCCTCCACTCCAGAGGTATATGTGCACCGTATGATACCGATAGAAACTATCAAAGGCCTGAAATCCAAGTGCGCGTCAACGATGGTACGGGAAAGAAGGAATAGCTTATCCTAATCTTTATTGCGCAGGCTTCTAATTCTATGGGGAATAAATGGTACCATGGGTTCTATCGTGGCTGTGGGGCTCAGTAGCCTGGATTGATTCAAGACACCTTAGGTGTAGCCTTGCCTGCGTTTTCCCGCGTCAACAAAAAAAGGCTTCTAATTTTATTGACTGGGAACTTTATCGGTCTAATTTGTAAATCATTAACGTCCTTTATGTACGTTTTAAAGGTTCTGCCAGATTGTATAGGAACACTGTCATTAATTTGCGAGTCTGCAGACGTTTTTCTTCTTACGTTGCTAAACCATTCGGGATACGGCCGCAAAAGTGAACATACTCCTCCCCGATGGAGTCACGGTCACGTGGCACTTGCACCCGGTGGAACAAATCTTCAGTCTACTGGGTAGAAAGCCGTCCCCTACTCCGTCTTCGTTTAGAATGCAGCCATTAAAATAGTTTACAAGAACCATAGTTGCGAACGAGTTTCACTTTTCGGTTATGAACGATTTTTGTACAATTTAAGGCTGAGGCAACACCCAATTGCGTATTCCCACAGAGCCATGGTTTCTCCGCTTCGTTTTGAATTAATCTGTGTACTTAGAAATGAGATGAATGCGACAATCACGCATTGTCTTCCCTCAATAATATTAGAAAATAGCACATAACTAGATCATGTTGAAACTAATTGCAAGGACTGGCGTTCGGATGTAGGTCTAACTAGGTGATGCGGCCACGCGTTTCTTTCCCTGTTAATATAGTATTAATAAAAAATATATAGTAGTTTTAGAAAGATGTGAAGTTGTGCTGCTTTGCAACTGATTTGGGCTGGCATGACCGGCTATAATTTCTCGTTTTCCTTCTCACACTATAAAATAGCGAGATTTTAAGTTGGATAAAGTAGTCAGTAATTCTTCTGTGCGTAATCTCTGCTTAGTCTTATTACAATCGATATCACAGGTTGACCCTGACGTATTGCCACACAGGATATTCATTGGATAGTAATGATTATTAATCGGGCGACTCGAATAGAGTTTCCAAAACGGGGAGCGACCCTCTCTGTAGCGTAGGTGAGCTGCATCCCGATATGATCTTTATAATAAGTAATGAAGATCCACATAATTACTATGCCGATGCGTTGCCCTCCCTTCCCCCCACGCTATGAGCCACCGGCTACTCACAAACCGTACGAAAGGCGACACTGAAGATCTCACTTTACGGCGGTATTATGTGAGCGATAGGTACCTTCTCATTCGTGCCGGCCCAATTCCGTTGCAGAGGAGGATGCAGTGTCATGCGCTACATTCTCCTATGCAGTATGGCATTACCTCTTCCTAAAATCTGAATGATCTGTCGACATATCCACGTTTAGGTGTTACCATGGAGACCTTATTCCTTTTTTGATATCTATGCTGTTAATCGTAACGTGAGTAAATACGGTGTTAATTTGCTTTTGTCTCTCATTAGTACCATACATAATTCAGAAATTAATTCACCAGACAATAGCACGGAAGCGGAACAGCATTGTATTACGAATTCCTGACGTGAAGAGAACACAAAATATTTAGAGTAGACATAATTTAGAGACAATTAAGATCTGTTACGTGTCGTATCGTCGATCGTAATTACCCAGATGTTTCTCGGGTGTAGGGTTCCGTGTTCAAGGCGTGTCAACAGAGCTTAATTATTAAGTATATATTATCTGTCTGACCGCCTGTCACAGGGATGTAATAGATAGAAACTTGAAATTTATTTTCTAATTCATGATCTAGTCTTTTAATCTATTCGCTACAAGCACAGAAAATGTCGATATCTGGTCTCTTCGTAATAATAACAACAAGATTTTTACACCAGTCCTCTAATGGTTTAGGCAGAGAAAATATTAGTAAATATTTCTTGTCACTTGGCTTTTTTAGTAGTCTGTCCCCAAGGGGGACGTATACCAAGGCGATTTCTTCAATAACTTTTCAAGGACAATTTTCATGTAGTCGATAAATCAATTATTTTTGAACATGTAAAAATCGTCTTAATTTCAATTAAACATAAAAAAAATCTCTCTCGAGTTTAACAAATGGCGTTTTAATTAGACCAGTCATTCAAAAGCGATTTAAAACTTACATACGTACCCGCATTCATAGATTACACACACAGATGGACGCCACTCGAAAAATTGTCGAAAGAGATTACTAGGAGCTCTTGCCTCGGGCAAAGTCACCCCTCACTCCTAAGTTATATTTTACAGCAGCCTCCCCAAAAAGTGTCTCACTGTGTATAATATAGTATTAGCTCCCTAAGTCCATAGTTCTCTTTCAGCATTAGCGTTTGTCTATAGGAGCCATAAAGTATAAATTTTATTACACCCAAAAACGATCACATATCGTAGACCGTTAAATTAATAAATAATTGATTGTACAGTATATTAGCATAACAGGTGTTTTATGTAAAAATTATACCACAATAACAACAACAAGAAACTAACTCTTTGTATGGAAATGTATAAATAATTTTAGAAAGTATATAATTTTATTGCTCGTATACTCTATAAAAAGAATTTCTCTAATTTATTGTGTAATTTTGTGATTACATAGTCATGAGGTGCCTTCATTTTCCACCACAATATTCACCAGGTAATTAGAGATTACCTTTGGCAGATAAATCATATACCTTTTTGTAAGAGTTTAATCTGCTCAAGGTTAAGTTGAGATTTTAATGTCATGACGCATTACAGCTGATTTGTCACGACAGGTCTGGAACAACCGTCACACAGTGTTACGGTATCGCATTTCGTGCTGTTTGCGAGTTTCTGGTCGCCCAGTAGAGGGGAGGTGGGGAACAGGTAAGCGGATGCTTATGCGTCGGAAGGCATCAAAGGCCTACTCGATGGCCCCCTTCTACCTATTATAAATCTACCATACTTATAGGTAGGTATTCTCCCCGATTATGGAGCCGGTGAATTTATATTGAATGTATGTGTATTTAAAGATACTAAGGCCTACTTTGGTTCGTAATCGTTGCGTTCGTTAATACAATAAAACAACACCACAGTCGCGGTGCAAACACACTACGCCGCGTCCGAGGGATTCGGGCGCGGACTATGCGGCTCAATCATCAATCACCACACCATGACAGACAACAGCATACACGTTCGACTCCGAATAGTCAGAATGACGATGCTAGTGCAGTCATAAGAGATAATTCCTGTACCTTATCGCTATATGCCAACGAGCTCAAATCAAACCGGCTAATTACCGGCAATACCAGCTAGACTAATCACGACGACCGCGCGTGAGTCTTTCCTCCAGCACCTACTACAACGCCAGGGCAACATTAGCTGCCCCCATTGTTGGAGAAGAGGCGCGGGGACCGTTTCCTCCTCTCGGTAAAGAGAATAACACTTACTTTAGTTAATCCTAAATAACTATCGGGATGCATCCTTTCCATCTGTGGAACAGGAGGGGGGGGGTCGGTCTCCTACCGTCACCGTCGCCCGACGTGTCTTAGTGTAATAAAAGAAGTTGCGTTCGTGACATTGTAATCTAATCAGGTTGTGGTTTTGGGGTCTACTGACTCTCTCACATCACAACCAGTTACATGGTCCGTATCACTTATCACCAGGTACTTATATTGTAGGGGGCAAGGAGCAGTCGGGGGCCCACTGATGCCCATAGACAAGGGCACAGAGGTTATGCATCCTTCCTTCCTGCCTTCCTCTCCGTACAAACACTACACGAAACGCCATAACATGGCTGTCACCTTACGGTGGTCTCGTGAGAGCCAGAGGTACCACCCAGGTCGAGCCAGCCCGATTCAACTGCAGTGCAGCTTGGCACTACTTCTTACTATAAATCAGGTGATCCTAATGCTTGCTTACCTCTAGTGTTCCAATAAATAAAGTAGCAAAACAAAATAAAAACACAATAATCATGAAACAGGCTTCCGAAAACAAATCATTACAAAACATTAAACAAAACACAAAGGGTGTACAAATTACCTAGACATTATTGAACTTTGATCTACAAAAATACCTTGTAAAGCAATGGCATCGAGGGAAACGTTTCTCAGAAAATGTAAGTATAAGTATTTACTGTCTTCCAAATATAGAACAAACTCGTTGTTAAGAATTCATTCTGTATTTTGTTGCAGGCAACAGGTACGCTGAAAATATAATGGCTTGCTTACCTCTAGTGTTCCAATAAATAAAGTAGCAAAATAAAATAAAAACACAATAATCATGAAACGGGCTTCCGAGAACAAATCAGTACAAAACATTAAACAAAACACAAAGGGTGTACAAATTACGTAGACATTATTGAACTTTGATCTACAAAAATACCTTGTAAAGCAATGGCATCGAGGGAAACGTTTCTCAGAAAATGTAAGTAAAAGTATTTACTGTCTTCTAAATATAGAACAAACTCGTTGTTAAGAATTCATTCTGTATTTTGTTGCAGGCAACAGGTACGCTGAAAATATAATGGCTGCGAGAAGAATTCATAAACAATTTTATTTTATATTCTGTAATATTTATTCCTGGACGCTGGATGAAGCGTTTCGACGTCTACTTACGCCCTTAGATTTCCGCATTATTGTCATATTGATTTTTGCCCTCCTCCCTTTCTCCTCTTCAATGGTCCTCCGGCTATTCACAGACCACACGAAAAGCGTCAGTATGGTTGTCACTCTAAGGCGATGTCATGTGAGCGAGAGGTATCTCCCCAGTTGAACCGGTCCAATTTGGCTGCAGTGCTTACTAAAATATCTAATTATAATCCTATATATAAAATTCTCGCGTCACAATGTTAGTTACCTTATTCCCCCGAAACGGCTTAACTGATGTTTACCAAATTTTATATGCATATTCAGTATGTCTGAGAATCAGCTACTATCAATTTTTCATTCCCCCAAGTCATAAGGGCTGTTCACCCAACTTGGCAAAATAACGTTTGCCGGATCAGCTAGTATACAATATGTAACACAAACTCTATTGTTCCTTTATGGCACCAATACGCATGTAGACTTATCGGACCACGTTAGTTAGTTTGATAAAATCATATATCACCAATATTTTAGATTATTATAGATACAACAATGAAAGTGTTTAATATCTTCGCGTAGTTTATCACTACGCCAGTCGTAGTTGTAATACTACTACATTTCAAATAAATGAAAAATATTGTGCATTGAGGCGCGGGTGAACTGGCGGAACTTACACGCTGCGGTGTGACGCGACTGTTTTAAGTAAGCCACATTATGTTAGAGCTACGACTACACGACACTGCGCTGAACAATTGTGTGTCATCCCTGGGTATACATGGTACACATAAGGATGGAATAATAATTGTAACTTCATGATCTTAATGCGGTATAATAAATGCGACGCGATGCAATTACTATACCGCATTCGAATCATGAATTGAGGTGATACTAGGTGCCTGTCCGCAGGCACCTTTATAGTGGCGGCTTCTTTCACCTTGAGCGTAGAGCTCTTTTATGTAACATTATCAAATTATCAAATTTCAATTACTTCCAAGGGTGCCTGCCTACCGGAAGGACGTCCGTGTTATTTCATATTTTTTCCGTTCGTTTTCGCGAGTGACCTATGTTAGTAATGTCGTATTCAATTCAGGAATATTATAACATGTTGTTGTGTCTTGGAAGACCCCACTGTAAGAATGCAGAGGCGCGCAGGGCTTATGAGGACCTACATGCTGTTGCAAAGAACGTGGCATTGCTGGATGATGGTGACCGGTGATGGAATTCCAACGTTAGCACATGCGCATATACAACATCAGCTGTGTTCACAGTCTTGACTCACATTTAGCTGATGCGGGAAGATGACGTCGGCATTCAAGTGCAAGTTTTGGTAATGTTTTGACCCTATACAAAGTGCCGCTGGCACATGAGCTCTGTCTTAACCAATTGCGCGTTTGGAGAGTGTTAAAGGAGATTGAAATTGCAAAATTGAAAGCCTTCATCCATATCACTATCGTCGAGTTCAATGATTTCTGCTATATGGCTACGAGTAGAATGGAGTCTACTACTACGAGTAGAAAACGCGTCTCCTAAAGACGCGTTTTAGATCAGGCCTGAGACGACGGTGATTACTGACACGTGACTTGACGTGACCAGTTCATGAGTCGTACCTACTGTAGGCGACTATTTTTAAAGTCTCAAACAAATAACACCGCGCGAAATTACAGCGGTAAAACACCTTTTATTATTTTATAATATCGTAGGAAATAAATATTTATTTTGATTTTTGAAATTGAACGTAGTACTAAATGAGTAGAATCATTACAATTGAATATCGACTCCGATCTTGCCCTTAGCAGGATTTAACAACATGCATTTTGTTACGTATTATATAAAGCCCAACGTAAATTACGTCTGAGATATAAGCAAGTGAAGATACTTAAAGTGCATGCACACACTTTCCATCTCTCTTTCTATAATAGTCAGTTTAGTTTCGTATGAAATCGAAGTTATGAATTCGCTCGTGTGATCACTCATATTTTTATTGGAATATCAGAATATATATTCTTAATTAGACTTTGGTTAGCTGATTCAGTTCGAAAACCATTATCCGTGTACCTTGGTATTGAGTCAGGTACACGTTTGGAAATTTACACTTTCATTTGATCTGCTTTTCTAGTATAACATTGTAGGAAACGAGCGGTCGTATGACCACCATTGCCTTGTTGCCCTGTCAAGTGGGTCACCGGATACTCACAAAAAACAAGGGTGCAAGAAATACCTACTCGGTCCTGACGACCCAATGGCAGCGTTACAGCATGAAACTATCTCTAACAAAAAATCTTTTAAAATTATATCTTTTAAAATTAAACCTTTGAATCCTATTTATAATGTTATAATGCACACAGCCAAGCCAGGTATTAGATAATCATGCAGTATCCTGAATGTTTCATCTTACGTGATCAAATGCCAAAGAAAGGCCGCAGAAAACAAATCTATCCATAGTCTATTTTTGTTTTCTGTACTCTTCCTAACAAATGAAAGTCTGCAAAATGCCACATACCCGGGGTATACCTCGATCAAGGAACAGGCGCGCACAGGTGGAACATGCATTGATCAAGCTTAGAGAATCTCACAATGTAGAGACATTGATACACAAAAGGGGTGCAATCCGATCCAGTTACTCGGTGCGCCACTGGTAATGAGACTATATTTAGTAGCGAGGCCTAGGGGCATCCCATGGATGATTATCCAACGCAATAACTGTACAATATGCACCACTAATATATCGAATATACGTGCATCTCCATATCGATTTCTAAAAAGCCATGTACGTATGTGTGTTAATTCCAGTGTATTTTTTTTATAATTAATAAATAAAACTACAAATTGAACTAAATAAACACGAAGCTTCTATAGCGTTTATTCAACAATTTTCTTTGGAACTGCACTGTCACGCTCTGGATTGAATACAGTTTTTTTTTCTCATAATAAAATATCAATCATAATAAAAGTGGCAAGTTTTAACGAGTACTTTATTTTTATGAATATGACATTTGGCTCCTGAATATTTTTTTACTAGTAATAATTGGTAAACGTGCAATCTGAGCTATTTCATGACTACCCACCCAATACGCACGGTAAGTGGGTAAGTTGCCCACCTTGGCCACATATCCGCTCATAATATGGCCCACATAATGGGCCTCTGCACACTCAGAGACTGCAAGAACCACGACTTAATAGCATCGCTTTACGGCGGTGTCATGTGAGCGAAAGATTTATATTATGACATATTTGTAAGAGATAGTGCTATACTGTATTGCAATGGAATTGGGCCGCCACAACTGCGTAGGTATCCCCGCTCACATGATATGATACCGGCGCCAAGTTGACAACTTCGGTGTCAGATTCCATGTGGTTTGTGAGTAGCGGGTAGCCCATGAAGAGGGGGAAGGGAGAGAATAGGAAGGCGACGCGCTGGCATTGTAGTTATGATGATGTTGGGCCTCGATTTTCGTGAAAATGGTCTTATTTCCCATTTGTCCCCTATAGTATAAAAAATCCTTCTTGGCTTATCGATAACAATCAATAATAATAATAAAATTGTGTGGGGCAAATATTCAGCAACGCGCACTGCATAAGGCAAGGTAATATGGCTTATGAATTAAATACCGATTTATGTTATTCAGTAATGATAATAATAATAAATAATTTAATTATTTATTAATTATTCAATAATTTAATTTAATTAATATCAAACTAAAACCAAATGACGGCAAAATTATTACGGAGCTATAGAAATACTTAGTCAAACCTAGGATAAAGGAGTCTTTCCGGGAAGAAACTGAAAGTTGACCTTTGACTATTTTATTATACAAACAAATGTAAAGGAACCTACGAAGTAATAGGATTCGCATGCGAAATGTATGGCTTTATTTGTAAATTCTTTCGAGTCAATATAATTAAAATAATCTTTGATTTGCAAAATTGAAAGTCGCAATTTTAATTTTGCAGCAAATAATAAAATGTGTCGTCTGCGCCATTTACTGGTTTCGCCACGTACACCTCGCCAATAAATTATAGATGAGAAAACCTTACACAATTAGTAATGTTTTAGTGCTGATGTACAATGTGTTGAAATATTGTGTGCGTAATGTAGTATGAACACTTGAACCATCAACGTAATGTAGTATGAACACTTGAACCATCAACGTAATGTAGTATGAACACTTGAACCATCAACATTTTTAATGAAATAAAGCTTCTATGGACACGCTCCACTGTGAGGAGCAAGTTTATGAGTGCGCGAGGAGACAGTTACGAAAACGAGGCCGACGGAAGAGATTGAGATGGTGATATAATTTGCGAAGATAGAAGAGGGAGAGAGCACTTTCGTATATCACTGTGAGAAGGGGCAACGATTACTGTAAAAAGGTGCACACACCTTCCGCACTTCCTTTCTCCCTTTATCTCATAGCCCTTTCGTTTAATTAAAGAAGCTTTACTTGACGTGTGGTCACTCTACACTAAAGCACACCCGATTTTTGATTTTCAAGAATATACTTACAATCCCAAACCGAGTGGAGTTTCAATGAGCGAATGTGATTGTGTAGTGAAAAGTGTGCTAGTGGCATAAGCGCCACAACGTGTTACGCTGTCATACCGCTCGTCCCGTTACTGTTCCACACAATTTTATCCTTCGTTTTTTTCCGTATCGCTGGTATCAAATCGTTTCTTCGGAGGTTAAGCTGCAGCTCGTTAGCATCTGTGCAGGTGGAAATACATCGGGCATGTGTTTTACGTTACATGGGTATTATGCAATTATTTATATGTAATTATACAAGAAATTCACTAACGACATTACCGTGGTTTGTCGCGATTAAATCTCGACGCTATCCGCAGGCTCCGACCTCTGTTGCGTCATCCTTGTGACCTCTCACACGCTTTCCGCGACTCACCATTCAACTCTGTTACATTTACTTCCTAGTGTTTAAAGTCATTTGAACTGTGGTGACTACAACGCCGATTGCAGAAATAAATATTCTTTGTTTATGTACGACAGGGGGGAGGCGAGCGAGCAATCGTAGCCTTTTCTGCGACTACCGACGCCCGTGAACTTCCACGTAATTACTATGCCGATGTGTTTGTTTTTTTTTTGTTGCTACAGCGACCAAATTTTCATTGGGTACACACACATTTCATGAAAAATAACATATTTTCATGAGTTCATAAGAATACAGCCTGGTGATAGACGGATATAGGTAGGTATCC
Source organism: Eumaeus atala (assembly GCA_017140195.1). Lineage (NCBI taxonomy): Eukaryota > Metazoa > Arthropoda > Insecta > Lepidoptera > Lycaenidae > Eumaeus > Eumaeus atala. The sequence goes on from JAFELO010003652.1 coordinate 75,925, forward strand.
GTACCGTGTCATTAGGTCTGGTTTTTATCATTTCGGCACGGAATCCTGAAAATGGTTGTTTAGGTTATCTTAATAGTAACTTTGACCAAAGTTATTTAGTCTGAAGTCATTGACAGGCACTTGACCTTATTTTTTTTATTAATTACAAAATCCACAGAACTTAGGCTAAGTACAATGTTGTTACTTAATTATTAAACAAAAATCCAATAATGGATTAACTATATGCTGATAAGACTGAGTGAAGAGTATGGAGTACCTTGGGGTCAGTGTGTGTGTGTGTGTGTGTGTGTGTATGCGTGTGTGTGTGTGTGTGTATATGTGTGTATATGTGTGAGTGTGTGTGTGACTGTGATTGTATGCGTGGGAATAGATCTGAGTGTATATGTATACATATATTTATCAGTAAACTATTCGTGTCTGTGACAATTTTTTTATATCCTTTTCGTTAACTTACGTAAGACCACTGCATTTAATAGTTTGTTGAAGCTAGTTTGTATTCGACATACTATGGAATTTTTTTAGTAGTACATGTGTGTGCTCGGAACATGAAACAGCGCCTCTGTTCCATGTCCCGTGTGTACGCCTGGTGCGGATGGAAGGCGCACCCAGTCTTAGGACCAGTTCCGTAT
>JAFELO010003662.1:0-17020 GCA_017140195.1 Eumaeus atala
AAGGGAACAGGGGCCTCCTCACGATCACCCGTTCAGCCTTCTTCCGTGGCATTTTTCGTGGTGGTGGTAGGTCCTCCGTCGGACTCGCTGTCCACTGCCCCGACCTTTCTTCAAAAAGGTCGGGGAGTATGTCGCGCGGTGCGGCTTCGGACCTGTTAGGTCTAGGTCTCCTCTCATATACCAGACTATATGTACACAAAAAGCTCGTTGGCTTCGTCCGAGTTCTAAACACGGCACGGAATAACAATTATTCCGGACCGCGTTCCGAACAAGGACGAGAGGGCTGGGGCGCAAGCGGGACGACACTATCGCTCCCTCACCTTCCGGCAAGAGAGAGACAGCAAGCGTTTCCGAGTGCGTTAGTGTGGACAAATGGGGAGTTGCTTCCCACGCCGAGGATACCCCAAGGTACCGCCGTAGAGCGACAGTTTTAGTGTGGCGTCCACTCTCCCACAAATGGGAGTGAAACTGCCTGTTGTAAGTTATAGTAAATATTTTAACTTTTATTACCACGACTAGAGGGATACAGGGAGCCTCTGTCATATTATAACATGACCGAGGGGCTCTGTAGTCCCTCGGTCATATTATAACATGACCGAGGGGCTCTGTAGTCCCTCGGTCATACACTGCATACAGTATGCACAGTCATTAGCTATGACCGAGCGAGATTCAACTTGCCATTAGCTGTCTGACAAGGCGCTGTATTGAAGTGCTAATATTATTCTAACCTGAGGACATGCTACATAGAATTTAAGTGCCTTGTCACGACATATATTGTATGAAAAACATAAATTTTATACATAAGGAAGTAATTGCTATACTGGATTTTTTGCTAAAAAATAATCAATTAACCATAGTTTATTGTTCTATAAATATTTTAAGTAGACTAACAAAAATTAATCATTTATTTTTCGAGGGATAACGGTGTCTGTGCATAAAACCCTCGGGGTTCTATCCACCGGTACTACTATCATCATTACATTCCGTATGGTTCTGCTTATGATCCTATATTTCTATTTGTAGATTTCGCAACCATTTTCAGAGATTTTCTTTACAAAAATCCACAAAATGAACACATAACACCCGGTTTTAGTGCTTCCCGTTTGCTTTGGCTAAAGCAGAACCGGTTTAGACCTGGACACGGACGCACCAACAATCATGTTCACAAATGGTGGCTCAGAGGGCCTGAACCAGCTCTGGCCCATACTGTAAATGATTGTCCGATGCGTTGTTTCACGAGAGGCTTACGCGATCTATTACTATAGTTTATGTTCGTAGTTATGTTATAAATAAATAAGTTGAAACCACTATAATTTATGTCCATATAATTTCTAAACATTATATACTTGGCTCAGCTAAGCATTACCACGCCAAAACTTGAGTACATCTCTATACTTATACGATTTCAAGAACCCCATATCTACCGGGAGGAAAGGATATACATATCTGAATATGTAATGAACAAAATTCCAACAGAACATGACTAACTGTGCCAGATGTGAATGAATCTGCGCGCCAGATATGGAGGTAAATCTTGCTTATTGGTAACGAAGCGTGGCGTCACGGCGCGTGCGCAGACCGTGCCATATTAGGACCACCATTTAATAATAAACTAACGTCAGTCGAATAAAGTCAAAAATGTTACCTGCGGTGGGATAAATTTTATAAATTTACCAACATTTAAATGGAATTATCTAATAATTACTAAGAGAGAGAGAGAGAGAGTTAAAAGCTAGGAGATCGTATAATTAAGTGTACCTACTGCTAATTTCTAATTCATCTGAGCATAGACAAATGTTATTATAGAGGGGAGTGCATTTATGTTAATTATGTGATACCATTTTTTGGAAGTGACATATATTGTTATAGCCAGCCGGACGAGGTCCACCAGTGGACCACTTGCAGCCAGTGACCACCTGCCACCTTAACCAAGTCAGTTCAATGGGTAGTAGGCCGTCCAACTGTCTATCTTCCGGTGCGGAGCCGCCACACAAGCACCATGCTCCTTGTTACGCTCTCTCACTCGCAGGCTGATCCTATTCGGAACGTTACTATAACTCGTAACATCACTAAGACGTCATACTTTTTGTGCGTCGTGCTAGTGTTATCGGTTTACGAAACGCTCTCACTTAAAAAAATAAGAGAGTGTACAAAACACACTATATAGGAGCGGCAGCTATTGTAAACGTCAGTAGCTTCATTAGGATCTTAGTTAATTACAAACGCTAACACATGACTTTAGAGGTGAAAGTAATATATGCCAATGTATTTCTCTCATAAAATCTACTGTCAGCAATAGCAACATAGACATCCTAATAGGAATTATATATAGGAATATATATATATATATATATATATATATAAGGAAATTAAAATGTGGCTAAAGCCTCTAGTGGTTTTCAGTATCAAATGTCCACTATCTAACAACCATGTCAACTGAGCATTGTAAAATCGCTATATTTGTCTGAAGTCTATAATGTGTATTTAGGTTTTACGATTTCATTCATGTTATTGTCATTCTAGCTGTAAGAGGTTGTAAGGGCAAGCTAAGAGCAATTATTAAGGAGATATTCATTATCTTAAGTGTACATTAAAGAGTTTAACAACTTCCTCTGATGAAAATGTACATACGCGAACTATACGTTATGTAGGTAGAACTATCCTATCCCCCTGTAGTGTTCAGTACCCCAAAAAGGAAAAAAGCGAGATCTTTATGGGACCCATTTTATGTGCCAGAGAAACAGTTTTGATAGTTGAAATCCATGCATTCATTTTAATTTCAGCGGTATTTTTTTTAAACTTTCCACATTAAGCAACACATCAAAGCTGTCAGGCATGATATTTCTTAACAGGACTAAAGGGGGCAATTTGTATAAAGAATTGTCAATATATTGTAAAACTTTAAACAGTTTATAACTTTAGCTCGTCTATTTTATTTCATATTATTTTAATAATACGTTTCTGTTTCTGCCATCTCTACCATGCATCAATAACACACCTGAACCGCCCACCAGTCAGAACACGTCAGATTTCATCCTATTATGTTAGATAATCTAGGTGTGAAATGGTAACAAACATACATACTCACTTTCACATTATAATATTAATAGGCTAAACGTATGAAAAGTACAGTCCACAAACCAATACTGTCAATAGAAGAATTGTATACTGAAATTGAGATTTAGTGCTACAACAACGCCACGTATATTACAACTCATCTATAGGACTCGAAATGGCGAATCTATCAAAAGAATTAAACTCGTTCACCATGATTGCACATTGTTCCCTACGTCACAACATTGCGTAATGTATCTGTCAAATGTGACGAGGTTCCGTACAAGCGGTGCAATCAAGTAATAAATTCATTTAAACATCGCCCACCGACTACGGAGGGCTGGAGCCCTATTTATCGAATTAGGCCTGTGTAATCACCGCTCGCTGTCATTTGTACTGTGCCCCGCGCGTATAGTCGCGATACTTGCATTTTTTATATTGTCCATAGCAAAAGTTTTAATAGACATTCGAATGTCTCAGTCAGGTAACCTAGTGTAATGGTTAGGGCGTGTTACGCCAACGGCTACGGGATGGAATACTGTATTCCAAGTCGTAACGTCGTCCTTTATAAGTATACAGGAGTTTTAAGTTTCTTATTATACTAACTTAAGTAAGTATAATAAAAATCTCAAATCTCTAACATTGGTTAATTAATTAATATCGTGTACCTATGACATATGTTTTCACAAACTAAAGGTACATAATATCTCTACCCCACAAAATTCCAAACTTTTAAATATTTATCCGTAAAATATCTAGAACCCTTTTTACTGTTAATAATGTTATTTCGTTCATAATAATATCATCGAAAAAGTTTGTCAAAAGTTCGTCATTATTGTCAAGACACATACCATTTTTTGGAAGTGTCATCATCATCTTCTTCAAAATTAACCTAATATCTAATCTGACAGGACGTAACACATTATTGACGTTATATCCTCTTGTAAATCGATTAAAAGAATGACGTCATACTAACGCTCCGAATAATCGCAGCGTGCGAACGAGAGAATGTTGTAAGTCGTATCTTTCACTCCAACGAGCGATGCGTTCACTGATCAATTAGAGAACCGTTATAGCGTAAAATTACAGCGCTCTTGAACAGACTTACAGACAAACAATTATTTTAACGACTATCTTATTTTTATAATTGTAAATATTAGCAAATACCAAAATGCTTATGTCCAACTCGAAGGGGGCTAGTCGGTGACGTGTGCAACATATATAATTATATAGCAATTGTAGGCCTCCTCCAGTCATTCCGCGGTCGCATCTCCATTCCGTCCCCGCAGTCATTTGAGACTTCATATAGGTGATAAATGTATACGTGTACTCACAACTAACGCTTCCTCGGACGTTATATCAACTAAAAATCCGTATCTATTTCACTATCACCATGGTCATCATCATCAACATCTGCCACTAGTAGTCGACCAACACGTCATCTTCCCGACGAGACGAACAATCTTCCGGATGTGACGGCTGGTGGACACATTCAGGAAAACTCGGCTCGAGACGCGTGCAGCAGCCAACTAAAAATCATTTAAGAAATTTTATAATTTGTCGTCAAAACAATGTATCATTACGAGGTCAGATCATCGTAGGTAAGAAAATGCAGTAGGAGGGTAACATAAATGTATATTATTGATAATCATATAAAGATTATAATCTGTAACAGCATAAAAATACTTTTAACCTGTACAAAAAATGTATAATTCCCTTTGAATAAATTTTTCCAAAGTGCACCCGCGGGTCGCGACTTGTTGTTCTATATATGTGTAATGTAAAATCGAGACACTTTTATAAATATGTATAGGAAAGGCAAAACTGATGTACAATAGACACATAATTCGTCTCTCCCCTGTCGATAACTATATTTGCAACAGCAAACAGCGCCATGCGGGCGCCGGCCAGGGAAACGTATAAAAATTCACAATCCCTTTTATACTTACAGTGGATTTAGAGGGAGCTTTGAAGTTGAGCATAAATTACTTCTTTAGCGACCTACGAATGATAATTTGTTGGGAATTTGAGGTCGGGATTATGTCTATGGAAATGGGGGGAGGTATTTGTTATCTGTTAACATATAAGTCAAACTATTTATCTTCAGTTCTACATAAACCAAAACGTCTCTGACTCCTTAATATAAATATGGATATCTGTGACCAGAGTAATTTTATACTGTGTAGCTGAAATAATATCATACAAGACTTCAAAATAATTAACTTCGAGAGATTTCAAAATTAAATTAAATTTGTAGGCATCGTGTAGGATGTATTTATGAAGAAAATGTTGCGTCGCCGGTGTAGTGTTGTTTCATTTAGAAATGGTCTCTAAATTTATTAAGGATTATATTTTTCATCCTATAATTATACCGTTCTATATCATACCAGCAGATCGTCCTCGCTTCGCACGGTTACTTCACGAAACATGGCAAAAATTCTTTGATTTACAAAAATATAAAAGATATGAATTTTACTTTCGGCCTCGTAAACATTACAATGACAACAAATTAAACTTATGGAAGATCAACGTCTATCCGGACCTCGAGTTATCAATAATTACTCCAGCTAGATAAGGAGCTCTGTTTTTTTTTTACAGATTTTGCTTATATTATGGAAGCTTTCATAATATAGCCATGCATAACATAATCCATAATAACGTATGTTCCTCACTGATAATGCATCCAAATAATATATTCTTAATAGTATCCATAATCTATTCAATCCAAACAAACAAATAATCAAATGTTTCATCTTTTTAATATTAGCATATATGATATCGGGGTCTATCTGATCCAGGAGACTGGCCAATCCTAGGCTAGGTCGAACACGAATACACAAATCCGGGTTTCCTCACGATGTTTTCCTTCAACTTACTAGTGCTCAGAAAGTGTACCGGAGTTAGAAAAACTCACCTGTACATGGATCGAACTTGGACCACCAGATTGTAAGTCTGAAGGACTAAACACTAGACCACTGGGGCTCAAGTTTATTAAAAATTGCAAATAATAATTTTTAACAATGATGTATATGATTTGCCTAATTTAAGTAATTCTACAAGAGTATCCACGAACGTTGTTACACACGTCATATAATATGTGATGATCATTTAAGTAATTCTACAAGAGTATCCACGAACGTTGTTACACACGTCATATAATATGTGATGATCATTTAAGTAATTCTACAAGAGTACCCACGAACGTTGTTACACACGTCATATAATATGTGATGATCATTTAAGTAATTCTACAAGAGTATCCACGAACGTTGTTACACACGTCATATAATATGTGAGGATCATTTAAGTAACTCTACAAGAGTATCCACGAACGTTGTTACACACGTCATATAATATGTGATGATCATTTAAGTAATTCTACAAGAGTATCCACGAACGTTGTTTCACACGTCATATAATATGTGATGGTCATTTAAGTAATTCTACAAGAGTATCCACGAACGTTGTTTCACACGTCATATAATATGTGATGATCATTTAAGTAATTCTACAAGAGTATCCACGAACGTTGTTACACACGTCATATAATATGTGATGATCATTTAAGTAATTCTACAAGAGTATCCACGAACGTTGTTACACACGTCATATAATATATGATGATCATTTAAGAAAAAACACATGACGTATCTTAACAAAGAACAGAAAAGTTGTCCAAACTGCATACAAATCAATTTTCAACCCAGACATTTTATCGTCAGCGAAAAATCTACATGATTGAACCGAATCAAGTATCCCCCTGAACAACTATCGGGGCGTTATAATACATTTAAAAAGGTAGGCGGTATCGCAGGAAGGAAGCGATTGCGACTCATTGTGTCTGCCCATGGCCACGTGCCGATTGTACTAGGCGTGTGCCATGAGGCTTATGTTATTTGAATGGATAAATAGCTTAATTCATTTGTTACCGTTTCTCGTTTGTTTTAGCGACTGTGTTATGTCAATTTTTGTCACCGCAACATAGAGTATCATAAATAAGAGACTGGCAAGTACAAAATTTCGCAGCACAGCTGGCTTCTCTAAAAAAAAAATGTTTTTTTTATCTATTTGACCAGAATTTTTCCCTACTTAAATTAACGTTTTCATTTTTATGACTGAACTTCCATGTACGCTTTTCCTGCCTTAACATACATTTACAATAATGGGTTTGTACTGCCGGTGCAGAATTTTATGAATTATACCACCCCCCCCCCAGCACCCTTCAGACAGACGATCAAAAACCTTCAAAAAAAGTTTCTCAATTAATATGTAACTTACTATCGATCTGTCTCAAGTGCGTTGATCAAAAATTTTAACTGAATTTCTGTAAGTTCAAAATTATAATCAGCCCGTGTGCTTTCAACTACAGAAGTACTTCAGATTTACAATGGGTTCAATGGTCAATTGTTAACGCGGGCAAACGCATTTACGCGCCCTCACGAATGCCCACAAAACCACCGCGAGGACATCCCCACCGACTTTTGGACAGTGCAATGGCGTAAGGTTCCTATCCTCACCCCTTGCCCCTTGCGCAAAAGCACCTAATCTGGTTGTTCCTCGGTCCCCTCTTCTTATAAGAGGGGTGTAAAGATCCGCCTCGATTCAATTGGCTTCGCCTGGGTTTGCCGCAGGCTAATGAGCCCCGCCGCTACGACAAGGTTTGAACAATGATAGTGAAGCCCTGATGACCTCTGCAACAACCTCCAACTCTAGAAGTCAACTTAGCGCTTACCCAGACAGTCTTGACTTCTTCTAATTATGGAATTTATAAGGAGGAATAGTGTTGTGTGATGTTCTCGTTAAAGTATTTTTTTTTTCGGAGGGTCCTACTACTGATTGGCGGCACTTGTTCAGCCTTAACAGTTCGACTGATTACGGAAGACTTCTGGTTTTAGGTAGACGATAGGGGGACAGACCCCCTCCTTTCCCGCAGATGGGAAGACGCAAACCGGAATTTTTGTGGACATTACCATATCGTGATTATTTTTGGGACCGAAAAGGGGGAAGCGGTCCCCCTCCCCACGCTAGTGGGACGGCGCGCGCACGATGCCGTTTAATGTTACGAGACGTGTATAAGGATAGTTGAGCTCGTCTTTAGGTTTGGCTTGTCAGAGGAGGCCGGCCTCCTCCCCCACCTTCTGACGGGTGGGGTCGATTTGCGCTTCAAATCGGCTAGAAGCCGTGTTCATAATTTAGTTTATATTTTTAGAGCTCTCTAAGACCGCGTTATATTATTTCTACAACTCGTTAAAGTAGTTAGTTTGTTGATGTTGTGGTGATAAGAGACTTGCTAAGGACCGCCCGGGCCTCCCGCGATTTCAGTAAAATCTATCGTGTGTTGGTAATTCGTCATCCTGTAACAAGTAAGGGTGAACAATTGTTCTGTCTTCTCTCGGAATAGTTACAGATATAGATACAGCCGGCACGTCCAGTTCTCCGTGAAGAGCGACTGTACGGCCAAAAATGTCCTTTCTCGTAAATCCTTATTTATTTGGATAGTTTAAGGGCTTATTATATACAACGAGCAATCGGTACCTTTCAGTGTATAACGACGATTATTATATATGTTGCTCTAGTGTCGTCTTCCCCAACAATGAGGCACTGGAAACCCAGAAACTAAACGAACACAGTGTAGGAGTCACCTTATGGCGGTATCGCGTGAGCGAGAGTGCTGCGCGGTCTTGCCGGCGAATTCGTCTACAATATAGCCTGGCAACTACCTCATAAAAACATTGTTTCTTGTGTTTATGTAGCGTGGTTGCTCTGAAACAGAAATACAGCCAATTCATATGGAGTGTGTAAAAGAATGTTAGTGTATAGGTGCATAGGTTAATGCTGATTATGGAATGCCACATGGTTATCGCTAACTCTTCTTATTGGGAATTCCAACCTCTGATCTCGAAATGATATTGGACGTGATGTATAAAATATAGAGGAGTCCTAATTATGTCGCGGTGTTTGAGGTACGAACTTTCACTTTTTTCTCACACACTACTTCCTTATGGAATCAGCTAACTGTTCCGATATTCCCGGACCGGAATCTTCAAGAAAAGAGCCAATTTATCTTTTAAAGGCCGGCAACACACCTGCGAGTGTTGCGAGTGACTATAAGTGTTGGTGATCATTTACTTACAAGTGGCCCAACTGCTCCTTTGCCTCCTATGCAATAGTAAAGTTCTCAGAAACGCTACGAACGATTCTTATGAAATATTTTGTATAAGTATTTAAAAAATGAAAATAAATAGATAGTAAAGTGTATTTCAACTTTTTGTACCGATGTTTGCGCGGCATCGAAAGTAAACGGATGAAATCGTGGAGTGCTGCGGTAACTCGTTATGTGACTACTGTGTATACTAAATACTAGTGTAATATATAACATCTGTATGTCGCAAGTATATTGATATTATAATTTCTATAATCATAATTGTAAATTGTAACCGAAACAACTTTGTATTGACCTTATTATATCATAGTATCAATGAAACATATAGTAACATGTAAGGAATTGAACTGAATGACAGTCACGGAAGGTATAATAAGTACCAAATACATAATTGTGCATAGTTCTTGTTAATATACTCCTCGCTCCACATTTTTGTTAATATTAACAAAAATGCCATATCCTAAATTCGTAGATCAATGTAGTATTGACCACTAACAGATATTGACGTGGCATCAAAGCGGCATGTCATAGCCTCTCCATATATCATTCTCATGCGCCGCTGATATCAAGCTTTTCATGTCTCCTGAGCATAGAGTAGCCCAGGCAGAGCAAACACACTATGCTGCTTTCATTCCAAAAAATAAGCTTTTTTTTTTCGTAGTGAATGTTTAGTAATCATTTTCAAATTATTAATACGTATTAGTATTTTTATATCAAACTGAATATGCTCCGACTAATACACGTAGAAAAATTGATTCTTTTTTCTATCTTTTTATCATTATATTATTGTATTGAATAATAATAATTCCACTTTGTGAAAGGTTATTGATGATAATACAATGCCAAAGTACAACAATATTTTTCGTACATTACTCCCATAATAAGGGCCTACGTAAGAGTATACATACATTAAGGGGTACGAAAAGTTGAAGTCTTTCGTGGAGAGTCTACGTAGTAAAAAACATCATATATGCTAAGAGATGCAGCAAATCATACTATAAAGAAGTTAAGGGTCTGTAAGTCGTGACTTTCGAGTGTAATTATGAAAATTCACTAACCGAAAGATAAATTAGTTATCCTAGACTAAATTAAATGAGGTAGGTCAGTTGTCCTGTATTTTAATAAAATTTATTTTATCACCCTACGAAGTGACCGCGAATCGTCTAGTATCAAACATTATAAAAACATTTCCTCTGTATGTTAACCAATCTGTGAAAAGAGATACAACTATTGGTCGGTAATTGTTGAGGACCACCACGTGTGTGCAAGTCATTTTCATTACAGGTGTTATGTACTTTAATCTCTAATCGTTGGAAATAAGATTCACTTTAGCGATAGATGCAAACGTACAAGCACAGACCGTTTACTCAAAACAACAACGTGATATCGATATCTGTAGATAGGATTTTTGATCGCGGCATTGATTTAAATTTTCATGCAAAACAAACACTGTTGGATTATAAATAAAAGAAATCCTTTGATTAGATTATGCCGACGAATAGTACGAACGTGAAAATTAAATTGTTTGTCACGTTTTTTAACCGCCGAAAAGATTTACATGTATATTCATCAAATATGTGACCTCAGACGTACTTTATTTTAGGTACCTGTATTCTTGTTATCAACTACCATAAAAAGTGTATATTCACTTCTATACACGCGTTACAAGTTATACTTGTTTGGCGTGACAAGATAAAAACCGAAATATTGACTATAGTTAACTTCAGTGTGTCGGTTTTCCGTAACGGTGTACGCATGCATCGTAATATTTTTCTCTTAACGCGACAGAAAAATGTAACTTAAAATGTGTTACAATAAAACAACTTTTACGGATTTTTATTTAACTAGCCCAACGTTTCAGAAGCTTTACAGGAACCATGGTCACACTTGAACTGAGATGGCAGATGTCCTGATGTCATAAATTATTAAAAGTACCCGAAGAATTATAACTATTCTTGCTGTCTTGAGGTGTTAAATTTTTTGATTTGATAATGTCCCCTCTGCTTAGGGCCCAAGCAAGAAGAGCTCAGCCATCTTCTCTGTTAAAACTTGGATGGTTTTTAATTTCAAAAGCTTGACTGATCATCCTTGGGAGGAACCGGTGTTGTATTGTGAGCATTTGCGCGGTATCGAATCTAATGTAATGGCAGGGGTCAACATGGTCACAGACCGCACAATTGTGTTTTATATAAGCTATATGTTCTTTAGCGCAAGTTTTTAGAAATATTTTAGTTTGACCTACATGAGAGAGTTTGTCACAGTCACAATGAAGCCTATACGCTCCTGCACCTTGTAGAGGGATATGGCATTTCACTGATGTTAAGAACAGACTAACCTTCTTTGGCGGCTTAAGAGTTTTATTGGCGCTCGCTTGAGAATGTAGCTAATTTTGTCAGTAACGTTAAATATGATAATATTGCATGTAAGCACTCGACGATGGCTGGTTTGACTCGGCTTCTGTGGAGCAGACGGGGCACCCGAAGCTTGTTGTCTCGCAGAACTTGTTTGACATGTTGAAGTATCCAGGTGCTGCTTGTCACAAATGCCTCATGGTCTCTGAAACAGGGCAGGGGAACTGGCTAAGGCAATATATAGACGTCGTCTCGCTCTGGTCTTGCTATCTACATTCTGGTTCATCAGATAAGTATAGTACATAATAAATGTATTGTCATTCGGATTAGAAACACCTGTGCATACAAACTGATAAAAACAGGTGGACGGCTCCACCTCCACCTAATCGTTTTTTTTTTTGTTTTACATTATGAATTAAAATATAGTTTACAGTGGTCAAGTGACTGGTCCCTGCTGGTGTCATCCAATTTAATTATATGATTCAGTGTTTCCTAAAGTTGCCATCAAATTCCACCACAGGGAAAAGTGGAAAAATTGGCGTAAAATTGATAACTCTCAGATACAAACAGGGTGGAATTGGAGAATAACAAGTAAAATGTATTCAAACCAGTCCGCCTAGACAGTTGTTATGCTATGCTTCAGGGATAACTCAATATTTTGCACCTCACTTCAATATTCGCACACGACCACTGTGGGTTGTGTGCGAATATTGGATGGGAAACCCTGCTACAAGTAACGCGGCGTGAACATAGGAGCAATGGGAATTGGGCTTGTGTCTGATACTAAAAGTAACTATTAATATTTTATTTATAATATTAATTTGAATAGGACACACTATTCATGAATGTCCTTATTCATCGACACCGTGACACCGGTTTATAAGTTGATTTACATTCACAACAACAGAGGACCTGCAGGTGTAACGTCACACAATAAAGAGGGATTTATATATCATTGTGATAGGTACGTTATATAGATAGAGAAGGGAAGCCATAGGCATTGACTGCGACTGACTGAGAGAGGATGAGAACGCATTACTATCTTTGTCTATATAATCGAGAACATGTGCATTGCGCAGAGTGAAGTGTATGAAAAGAGAAAGACAGAAATAGAGCCAGTGTTGCTGTCTCTTTCGACCTGGACGGACGCGTTTTAGGATGGCTTCCCCTCTATATCTATATATCACCTCCATGTTTATGAAACTCCAAACATACCAATTTCATTGGTGATAAATGTCTTTGTTCATCATTATTATGATTTAATTATAATTCCCCCCGGCTTTGCCCGTGAACGACAATAAAGCTATGCAATAAACCTTTCTCAGGCATTGCCCTGTCTATCGGTGAAAACCGTATGAAAATATAGACTTTTAGCTTTTGGGGACTCTGTTTTATAATATGTATCCATTAATATTATGTTGATATTTATTACATATTAAAGCCTTAGCTCTATTATTAAATCTCACAATATGTTGACAATCAGCGAAATTAAAGTTGCCTGGACTTGTAAATCGAAAATGAAAAAAAAAAAACATAAAATGCGCCTATGTACATATTATAAACTTTATTAGGTTATCGCAAGACGTAGGCAAGATTTCGTAGTAGTACACCCATCGATAGATATTTTTCCTGTGAAGGTGAGGTACCTTACTCACCTTGGGAACCTAAATGTTCTTTATTTCATAAGGTACAAACTGTGATTACTATTGACGTCCATAAACTGATATTTTTATCCAACCCCCCCAACTGGCCTTCGGACTCGTACAAGTCGTACGAAACGCGACGGCATGGCTATTAGTACACACCGTTATTATATCGCACGGAGCTGTACCTGCCCAGGTTTTCCAGCCTAATTCGGTTGCAACGCAGACTTACAAAATGTAGGACAAAGTGATGATAATTGTTAGTTGACCATAAACTAGAAGACAAAAGTCTTCGCTATTCCGATGAACTGTAGAGGCGAACGCAACAGCGCCGCCAACAGCAGTGGGTTTTTTTTCTCGTGTTCATGAATGAATCAAGACGCGCCCGAATCCCCGTTATTATCGATTATTACAAATACATCTCGCCTAACTGTTATCACAACCATTATAGAACGCGAGTTTTTGAATAGGTGGGGCACTCTGCATTGTAGTCGAATTAGACTGGCGCGTCCGGGGAGTCTGTCGCTCATGACACCGCCGCAAAGTGGCATCATACTATCAAGTGTGTTATTTTTGTGTATTTCTAGTGGCCCCTTGGAATGGAGGAAACGAGTTCAACACGCCGGCAGAACAACCACGCTTATGGACTCCAGTACTCATCAAATTTTAACCAAGATTGGGTGGATCGAGATTTATGATCTGGTCCCGAGTCTTGCTGGAAGGACCATACTTGGTTATTGAACATTATCTTATTAACATTCTTAACTACCTTCTTACGAAGAATGGTATCTTGATACACTTGTGCGGATGTTTCGATACCAAACCATCACTGTAGTCTGGAAGAAAATCTCATCCATAAACAACTTTTTTCTGTGATATCCCTTTGCGTACCGCTTCCATTTTTTTACCACTCTATTGATATTTAGTTTACCAGTTAAGAAATTAGCAGTGTCTCTGCAAATCCTTGGTCATCTTTTAAAATACTAGACATTGTTCTAGGTGCTATCCCCGAATATTATTTCCCGAGATAAAATCTTTTACTTTCCGACATTTCCGAATTTCATCGAATTATTTCCCTCTCCGCTTTGACCACCCTTTTCGTACGAACACTATGTGGACGGCCAGACCTTTCTCTGTCACAAACAGGGGATGTCCCATTGTACCCTATAATAGCCCCGGTACACAAACATTTGACTAATGTCAATTGTAAGGACAGTTTTAAAAATTTCATTTGGCTCCATATCTACTACGTGTAATGGAATCACAGCGATTCTGTCACTCACAGATCACCTCCATTGTAACATTGCAAAATATTGTACAATTGTGCCAAAATGAGAGAACACAATGGACAATCGTATAAATATGACAGATTCCTAATTCAAATATTACTATTTATATACTGCAGTACCTTTTTAATTATTCGAAACATTTGTGTTTGTTTGTAAAAATAAAGAGTATACTTAGTTTTATCTATTCGAAGGGGCGTGGCAGTGGATCCAATTGCTGGCTGCTGTTCGCACCGATATTTGCATAACTAACGAGCGAGGGTGCTCCACCCGACACGACGGTGTAGCTAAATAGCGCTCCAAAATCCATCCCGGCTGATATATAATTATATACAACGATCATATATAATTATATACAATTGCAAAAATAATCGGCATATTTTGTACTATAAGTACTTACCTGTGTATGCCATCTTATCATCATCATCATCCTGTGTGGTGAGACGAAAACAATTGCTAACGGGTCGCCTAGCAACCATTTGATTTGGTCACTCCAGAAGGTACGTCGTCAAGGGGAAGCAAGGAGATTCCGACCCTTCTTATAACTAAGGCTTGTAAAATTCACCTAAAACTCATACATTTCCCATTCTTTATATAGTTTTGCACATGTCATCGTCATGGTCTAACAATTGACTTAGCTGCATTTCCGTAGCGCAGGAGAAAACTCTTTTTGTTTTAGGCCGTCTTCGCGCTGAATGAAAGTGACTCTTGTTTTTTCTTCAAAAGGACCTACTACTGGTTGGCGACGCAATTACACCCGCCCCAACAGTTCATCGGACCAAGTGGCTTTCTGTTTTAAGGCTTAATCTCTTTTTTGTTTGTTAAGTATTTCTACCCTATTTTTGTACCTACAATCTACATAACATAACGTATGTGCTATGCCTAATATAAACCAATACATTTATTATTTATATCTTTGTTAGTAAAGTAATGGGCATAGAGATATGTCTCGCCGTAGGTTAGTGATGATTTAACATCAACGTGATGTTAATATGGCAAAAATTCATTGATTTACAAAAACATAAATATTTTGGCATCACAAAAATTACACGTTACATGACAACAAATCAAATTTGTGACAGAACGTCTGTCACAGCTTGTCAATAATTTCAACAGCTAGGTAAGGTTTTACTTTATTTATTTTTTTCACAACTTTATTACAGTATCGAAATTTTCTTTATCAACTATATCGTTTTAGAAGATATAAATGTTAATGGTCCTTCTACCAAGAGATTAGAAAGGAAATTCTACCGAGAAATTAGAACGGCGAAGGAAGGATACCAGCCTTAAGGACGATGTAGGAAATCTGATTACTGACGAAAAAAGGTAAAGGAAGAATGGCGCCAGTACTTCAAAAAGCTACTCAACTGCCCACCAGTAGTAGTTATTGTTGACGTACCAGAAGGTGGAAACTGCTACTCAAGTACTTCAGAATACCGGATAAGTCGCTTAAGATGATTAATGTACGAAAACAAGTAAGCTTCGGGTCAGAGTTGGAGCAGACCTGACAGAGGAATTCGAAATTGCCACAGAGCTTAAACAAGGAGACGCGCTCTCACCCATGTTGTTTAATATGATACTCGAATACGTCATCCGAAAAGTAGTGATACGTGATGGTGGAGTAGAGTTGAGCGGCAGACATAGGGTTATAGGGTACGCCGACGACCTTGCACTGTTGGGGGAGAGCACGGACCGCGTGCAAGAAATGAGTAATACTCTGAATGATGAGGGGGAACGGGTGGGACTCAGAATCAGTCTGGACAAAACTGAATATTTCCATATGCAGAGGTGGGGAAGGTATACGCCGCAATGCTGATTCTTTAATGGTACATAATATCTCTTACCAGCGCGTTTCTTAATTTAAATATCACACACACACACACACACACAGTTTTGCACACAGATTGCGCAGTGACAGATACCAACCAGAGTAAAGAAGAGACTGACATACGAGTGCAAAATGCCCTAGGATGCTCTGCAGCTCTTCATAAAATTCTTACGTCCAAGCTCATCAGCAGGAAGAACAAGATTAGAGTTTATAAAACAGTCATAAGACCAATCTTGACGTATGGATGCGAAGCATGGACTATAACTCGAAGGAAGAGGACAAGCTCTTAGTGACGGAAAGAAAGATCATCAGGAAGATTTCGGGACCCACCACCCACCAGATGAGAGGACGGCTCATGGCGGGTGAGGAAAACCTTGTAGGTAGAACAGTTTGTCGATTGTCGAGCCCAATGTTTTTGCGAGAGCAAAGCTACTCGACTTCGCCAGCTCGACCACATCGAGAGAATGGAAGGGTATCGTGCGTCCAAACGAGTCTATCTGGGATGACCGAGAGGAAAACGCCCAATTGGAACATCTAGATACCGGTGGATAGATGAGGTCCAAAAAGACCTAAGCGGCATGGAGGTGACCAATTGGCAGTCTGTCGCGAAGGAGAGTGTCGGAGGCCAAGATCCACTCTTCGGGTTGGAAAGTTAAGTAATGTTAATGGTAAAAGAACTTTTTAATTCGGTCCAG
>JAFELO010003680.1:0-17281 GCA_017140195.1 Eumaeus atala
GTGCGAGGATTATCCTTTCATAGATTTTTCCTAACGAGCTTATGAGACTTATTGATCTGTAGCTAGTGGGCTCCGTCCGGGGTTTTCCCGGTTTGTGTATGCCAATCACTATGGCTTCTTTCCATGAGTCTGGGAAAGTGCATTGCGCCAGAAGGGCGTTAAAGATGCACACTAAGAGGTTTATAATAACGGGCGGCAACTGTTTCAGTGCCTTGTTGGTTATTTTGTCGGGCCCGGGGGCCCTCTTCGAGTGAAGGTTCTTTATTAGATCCTTCACTTCTTCTGTGTACGTTCGACGTATGATCTCATCATCATCGTCCGGCGGCACAGCCAGGCGGGCCGTTACTATGTTATGTACCTCTTCTATGTGGGAGGGGTCTGTGGGGAGGGAACTAGGAGTGCACTGAATCTCTAGTGTGTCGGCCAGGCACTCCGCCTTTTCGCCATCCTCTAGTGCAGGTAATCGGTTTGCGCGGTTTAGTGGTGGCATTTGTTCCACCGGTTCGGACTTCATAGCTCTGGCGAGAGGCCAGTAGGCCCTATGCGACGGGGATTGTTCGCTAACGAAGTGATCCCATCTCCTGTTAATGAAGTTAGGTACAGCCTTTTTTACTTCTCTTTCGAGTTTTCGGAGGGCTTTCCTGCACACTTCGCCTCCGTAGCGATCGTGCAGGCGTTTAGCCGCATTTTCCGACGGATAAGGTCCCTGACATCGTCAGAGAGAGCTAAACGGTCCTCTGGGACGGTGGAGATCTCTCTTGACGATTCTCCTATTTTTCTAACCAGTAGTGCGGTTAATGAGGATGAAGCCGCGATAGCGGCTGGGGGAGAGTCTATACTGTCTGGGATGTTATCCAGTTCACTCGATTTGACATTATCTAAGTTGTCTTTTAGTAATTTATAGTCGATGATCTTTTTCTTAATATTACTATTTCTATTATTTCGATTTTCTCCTACTTCTATTGAAACGGGTCTGTGGTCCGAGTTAAGCTCGTGTAACGTTTCAGCCGTCTTTATGACGAGTGAAATGTTTTTAACCAGTGCTATATCGATTATACTAGGTGCACGTATATACCCATTGTTGTTCGGGGAATAATGGGTTGGGATATACGGAGCGTTGATGATGATGTTATGATCATCGACATATCTCTTGAGGACAGTCCCGTGACTGTTGTTGTGTCTATTGCCCCAGGTCACGTGGTGGGCGTTGAGGTCCCCAGCTAATATTATTGGGTCGTCGTTTAAATTTTCGAAAATAGCGTCCAGGACGCTAACTAGAAGCGGCTTTGAACCTGACTGGTAAGCAGAGACTATGGTGATGGGCTAAAGGCCCGTCATGCATAGCTTATATAGGGATACTTCTAGATTTTCTAGAGGGGGCGGGTCGAGTGGGATACAATGGAGGGACCTCTTATAATAGATGGCTGTACCCCCCAAGCAGGTTCGGGTCCTGTCGTTTCGAACAATATTATAATTGCAAATACGCGGGTTTGAGTTTCTAGCTTTAAGGAACGTTTCCTGCACTAGGAGGATGTCTACTTTATGTTCCGGGAGGAAGTCCCGCAACTCTTTGACGTTCGATCTGATGCCGTTTGCGTTGTACGACACCAGTCTTATTGAGTTGGGTTTTCCTTCCCGTTGTAGCCATTGGGATGCTTTATTTTGTTAAGCGCTTTATCGTCTCGACCAGCGCTGCATGGTCAACCATGGCTTGGATCTTCTCCGCCATGGTGCCAAATTTGACCTTATGTGCAAACAGTTGCACCTCCTCAGTATCGACTGACTTTATGAATTCAGCTAAGAATTCAAAATCGGCTGCTATATCCTTAGCCCTGCTTCCCTGAGGGGGTGCGTACTGAGGCTTTAGCGACATCAGTGGGGCGGGTGCCTGTGTCTCCGATGCGATATGAGCCTGGGGCTTCGGGGCCCTCTGTGGCTTAAAAGAAACGGTAACTCCAAAATCAGCACTAACCTTTGTCAGACGACCCCTTCCAAGCTTCGCCACAAAAACCTTCGACATTCTATTGTGCTCAATCGCTTCCGTAACCCGTTGCGTATTTGAGCTGCGAAGGTCACGGCGTATTAGTTTACGGATTCGCTTTGAAAGAAGCTTGACATCGGCAGACGTAACGTCTTCGTGTCCTCTGCGTTCCCTCATAAGTCTAAGCGTCTCATCCGTGAGTTCAGCTTTCCTGCTCGTATACTTACTCCTACAATATCCTTCACCCAAATCCCGCATGCAACCAATCACGCCACTCATGGCCTCGTCAATTGCCATTGTCGTTTCCGACGTATTTAGGGCATCGAAACGGTTTTCTTATTCCAGTTGGAATTTTTCTTTACCTACCATGGTTCGCCGGAAGTTGAGTCGGAGTATTGACTGTACTAATCGGACACGCTCGCGTCGAAAGCCCATATTCATTGACCCTCTAACCAATCGGAGATCACTTCCGGTTTTAAACATGTTGACCACGGAGACATCCCTAAATATATGCCTTCGGTTCGTCATAATAAAGTCAACCTCATTCCTTGTCACGGTATCGGAGTTCTGTAATGTCCACTTAGTACCTTGTGTGTGTGGAGTGTCGCCTTCCCTGAAGTACAATAGGTGACCCGATGGCAGTGTTATAGTGTCTTCACCTTGTATTCGGATTTCACATTACTCCGGAACGTGCCATCGGATTTTTCCCCGTTCCACCTCCAGCTCAACCGAGTGGTTAACTAGTCGAAGCGTTCATCCGTTATACGTAATATCGGATGAACGCTTCGACTAGTTAACCAGGCAGGTCAAATCGTTGGTAGCGATCCGTAGCCCGGAGATTCTTAGCACCCCTTGTTTCACCGTTACCGTGGCCAGGACTAGTGGAACTAGGGGCCGAATTCTGCTGTTATCGTTCATTTAAGGTAAACGCTCGTAATTGCCACGTTGAGCAAGCGGATTGGCAACCGCAGATTATGTTTCGGGCCGGCACCACCGCTGCCTGTCGCCGATCCGATTGATTATACCGCCATTACTCGGCGCGACTGCTGTCCGGTGATCCAGTCTCTTTCACTGTCACTATGAAGCAAACGGTACACCGAACAGCCAGCTCGTTGAAGCCTCCTAGACCTTAAGGCTATTGCCCTTTGATGACTTATACTCCACCTTGGCTTGGATTGAGGGTGCGGGTATTCTTAGGCCCTACACAGCCAGCTGTCATCTGAATATTGTGGTTTATAAATTTCGGCTTCGATTTGATAAAACAACTTGATTTCTTGATCTAAATCGTCAAACCATATTGTATTATCATCATCGGAATTCATATATGGAGTATTTGTTTGTGGAGATTGATGGTGAACTGATAAAGGCCTAAATAGACTTACAATTTTCATTTAAACATTGGATTAGTTGCTCATAGTTGCTACCTCAGTACGCCTAGCTACCGATTGATCCGCTGTTCGTTTAACTATTGCACCAATAGTACCAGGTGAGCCTTTATCGTGCCCAGCTTCATTAGAATGCCATATAAGATTTTGAACGTTCAACTTAACTGCTAGGTTAACTGTTTAACTTAACTGTTAATCATCAAGAAAAACTGACTTATTTCGATATTGAGAATATGGTCCATCGCTGACAGAATACAATGCATTCTGTCAGCGATGGACCATATTCTCAATATTAGGTTTGGGTGTAATCCCGTAATTATATTAAGTATTGGTAGATGATTGCCAACAAAGACTGGATCATGTCTAAGATTTTCAGAGACTGTGAAAGATGAAGTTATGATAGAATCTAATTCGCTAAAATGTTAAATTACAGCCGTAAAAGAGATACATGAAGTTTTGATGCTCCGAAATGTACCTCCTCCGCATATTTACAAACTCTGTTTTCAGCAAAATCAAGGTGTAGCATAGCATTTTCTTCATCAATTTTTTTTTTTCGGAGGGACCTACTACTGATTGGCGGCACTTGTCCAGCCCTAACAGTTCGACTGATTACGGAAGACTTTTTGTCTTCTGGTTTTAGGTAGACGATAGGGGGACAGACCCCCCTCCTTTCCCGCAGATGGGAAGAAGCAAACCGGAATTTTAGTGGACATTACCCTATCGTGGTTATTTTTGGGACCGAAAAGGGGGAGCGGTCCCCCTCCCCACGCTAGTGGGACGGCGCGCGCACGATGCCGTTTAATGTTACGGGACGTGTTTAAGAAAAGTTGAGCTCGTCTTTCGGTTTA
Source organism: Eumaeus atala (assembly GCA_017140195.1). NCBI lineage: Eukaryota > Metazoa > Arthropoda > Insecta > Lepidoptera > Lycaenidae > Eumaeus > Eumaeus atala. The sequence continues at coordinate 4,215 of JAFELO010003680.1, forward strand.
GCTTGTCAGAGGAGACCGGCCTCCTCCCCCACCCTCTGACGGGTGGGGGCGATTTGCGCTTCAAATCGGCTAGAAGCCGTGATAATGATTTAATTTTTATTTTTAGAGCTCTCTAAGATCGCGTTTTATTACTTCTACTTTTATCTAAGCTCACGTCTTATGGAGTCGAACCCGGGCTCGTTTCCGTAAGCGGTGTGTGAGTTTGTCATTCTGTCAGTCATATGTCTTATAGCTGTGTGACTATATGTAAGGTTTCAACGCTCGACCGGTACGAGCGGTGTATATCGAATTGGTTCTAGCAGGAAGAGAATGCATTTATGCACTGTCCAACCGACCCAAGGGGGCATGAAGAGTTTGTCGGGTCAGGTCGTGTAGCTATAACTACTACCTACTCTTCATCAATCTGCCTATTGAGGCTATTTATGGCTTGATATTGATTGTAAGTATTATTTAAATGTCTAAGCATGTAGTTTGTCAACAAGTACAAGATAACGCCCGCCATTATATTAGATTTGACAGACCTCAAATCCTCGCGAAACAGTCTCCGAACAAGGATGATTCGTGAGGCGATGGAAATTAGAAAACATCCAAATTTTAACAGAGAGGATGGTTGGGTCTTGCCACCTGCTTGGCATTCGGTGATAAATATAATTAAGTCAAAAACAAAAAAATTACTCATCCCAGATGTAAGACACAATAAGCTCGTTTTGTATGAATCGGACTAATCAATTGTTAATGATTCTGCTGCATATAAAAACTCTACCAGACGACTAAAATCTTCAGTCAGCTCATTCGAACTGTTAAGGCTGGACAAGCGCCGCCAATCAGTAGTAGGTCCCTCAGAAAAATAATTTATAATAATAAAATCTTCAGTCTGTCCGTGACCATGACAGCCGAAAGGTTATCGAAACGTCGGGATATAAAAACTTGAGGGATCAAGACAGAATTTTCGTTCGGTGACGAAATTTCTGCTTGCGGGAAGCATAATATTATTTTCAGCTCTTAATTTTCGTTCCTTTTCAGCTTATTTATGTATATGTTTATTTATTTAAATATATATAAATTTTTTAACAACTTCTTAATTATAATTACTAAGTGTATAGTTTATATCTGAATACATATTAAATTAAATGTAATTATATTATACTTATTGAATATTTGTATATATTTATTTACAACATATACTTAAACAGATATCCCATTGTATATTTTTTTTTAAAGAAAATTTGAATCTTTAATTTAGACTGCAAAAGGTTAGTCAAAAATGTTTAGGACTTACTATTTTTTCTTCAATTGTTTTTTGGCACACCTTTTCAGTTCCTGTAATAGAAATAGGATTTTTTTAGTAACTCGTCCTAAACATAGAATTGTGTCATTTTTTTGAATAACATTGACCTTTTATGACAATTCTTCCATTTTCTAAGCAGACAACCCTCTCTCAATTTTCCTTCGCAGCAACTTCTGCACACTTTTTTGTAGTAGAATACAATGACTCAAATAAACAAGCAATCCAGCTAAGGTGTGAAGAGGAGGTGTGGATCTACCAGACAAATCTGTAAACAATGCTATCAACTCACTCCAGGAGAACACCATTGTCCAACGTTACTATGATAGTTTAACAAACGCTATCACTTGTCGGTGACACAGTTACGTCGGTGAGGAGAGGAGGCGCTGATGCAGAGGTGGGGGGTGGCCTTGGCGTAGTCAACGTACGGTGTACGTACGACGAACGCGCTGCGTCGATCCTAGATCGTCGTTTGGATGTGCCGGAAACGCAAACCCCTCACTTTCCACATTACACAGATGCCCACCGGGTATAACTACTACGGTGCGTATCTGTGTCGGATCACCGGGAGACGGAAGCGCGCTGCCATGAGTGTGGCGCTGCTGAGGACACGACCCAGCACACCTGAGAGGTGTGTTCTAGATGCGCCGTGCAGCACCATGATCTCGCAGCGGTGCTGGGAGGGACGGACCTCTCCCTGTCGAGATCTGTTTAATGCTCGAGAGTGACAGGTCCTGGAAGGCGATGGCTTCCTTCTGCAACACGGTCATGTCCCGGAGGCCACTGGGTGGGCCAGAGAGAAGGTGATGGAGGATGACCTGCCTCGCGGACGATGGGTTGGAGAGCGGTGAAGGCGCTATGCGCAACTTATGCAGCCTCTTTAAGTGGGGCTAGTGGTCAGGGTGGGCGCCTGACCCCAATGCACGTACCCAACATCGTAGGGGGTTGATATAGGCTGTCGGATGAGTTCCTCTATCTTCGAGGACCCCGGTCCCTTACGAGGGACTGGCCAGTCGCCGAGGAGACTGTCGCTAACAGATCCGGGGCACCTCAGTTTAGGCGGCCGACGGCAACCAATGTCTTAGTGGGTATTCGGTTTATCCGCGAGTCGCGAACACCCATCGGATCTTACCAGAGACCGGTGGCAGTACGTAAGTACATTTCCCCGCGAAACCAACCAAAAAGGCGCAAAGAGCAACATATAGATACTATCACTACCGCAACTGACTTTTACCGACAATTATATAATGGAAATACTTAAGACACCAGCACAGAAAACGTTAAGGCAATAGCTGACTAAAGGTAGACAGGGGTCTTTTCTTGGAACATTATGAACGATGCACTCATAACAGCACAATAAATTTTCGCCAAACCCGTAAGAATTTTTTTAACCTTACATCCAAGACACCAAACCAGTGGTCTTAATCCAACATAATTTTAATATATAAGAAGGGAGACCCAACAAATATTGAAAAATATAGACCGATTAGCTGATTACCAAGCATTTAAAAACTTTTCACCGCTAAAATTAATGCAAGAATTAGTCCTGAAATAGAAAAGAGCCAGTTGCATAGGCAGGCTTCACGAAGGGGTAATCCACACTAGGCAATAAATAAGCAGATTGTGTTTTTTTTTTATTGGAAAAAATACAAAAAAAAAATTAAATAACTACATTAATCATTCATTATTATTTCTGTATTTTAGTACATAGGTCGCTCTTCACTTAAGTACCCTGTGATACACGACATTTTTTGTTTTATTATCAGGCGCAAAAACAAACAACGCAGATGGTCTTCGGACCCGTGAACATGCCACGTATAATTGAAGTCTTTTAAATTCAAACGGCATATCGGTTGGGATCATCGGGAACCTCGGAATGAGAACTTCCTCACCTTTGAATTTTCATATAATTATCGTAGCGTAAATTACATTGTTCATCAATTTACTAACCACCAGATGCGTACCGTTGCACAGTTTTGGTTGGTTTATGTTTCGAAGCATGATTACTACGGAGCCAACCTTTAGGCGTAAATGGTGCGGTGGTAAGGCAGGCACGTCCAAAGAGTTTAAAAATTCAATTGGATAGTTGGTGGCTTCATCTTCATTTGTGACGCAGTCAATAGATTTGAATGAATGCATTGTTCCAATGATCTTATTTTGAATTATGTAGTTCAGGTCATCTACATCTTTATTCTTAGCCGCTAAAATTGCTCGCTCACTCAACCATTCATTATTTTTGTAGTTAGAAATAATATTTGGAAATACATTGTTGATAAGTTCGTCTTTTGATGAGACAAAATTACAGAAATTATTTGGAAATTATATTAATCCGCTTGATTCATCGACAGGTACTTGACCATTACCGATAGTCAGCAATTGCTCCGAGAAATCTTCAGCAGATAGATGTATCATTAAGCAATGTAACTCTCATGTTTGTTGTCAGCTGCAGTTTCTTCACATAGCGCCATAGATTTGATGATTTGAGGCAAGCGTTTATTTCATCGGCAGCCGTAGATCTTTGAATTACTGGCAGTATTTGGCGGAAATCGCAAGACAGTAAAATTATTGCTCCTCCAAAACATCTCGAGTCATTGCGTAAATCTTTTAATGTTCGGTTAAGTGCTTCTAATGCACGTTTATGCGCCATTGTGCATACGTCTCAGATGATGATTTTCGATGCCGCTAAAACTTTGGCCATTGCTGAGTGTTTTGCAATATTAAACGTTGGTTCTTCAATACTTGGAAGATTTAACGGTAATTTGAATGCTGAATGAGCCGTACGGCATCCTTCTAACAATGTGGCTGCTACTCCAGAAGAAGCAACTGCAACCGCTATGTTGGATCTCGCCCGAACAGTTGCTAAAACTAATGACATAAGGAATGTCTTGCCAGTTCCACCAGGGGCATCTAGGAAATATAAACCACCATTTTCATCAGCGATTGCCTTCATTAAAGTATCATAAACTTCCTTTTGTTGGTAATTCAACAGGGGTACATTCCTTTGAACTACTAAATCTAATTCCTGGTGATTATATTCACGTTCCCGTTCCAATTCTCGATTAAATGCGTCATTCATTTCACGACTTGGCGCTGGCATTCCTAACCTGATTAATAAATTACCGCACATGAGGTAACACATATCTTCGATCAAGAGTAAAGCACGATTATGTATCTCCTCATTCATCTCAATATCGTGATTTCTGGAACTGACACGACTTTGGTGTAATATATCTTCTGACATACTATCTTCGTATTTGTGCCACAGGTAACCCATGTAGGGTTTGATGGAAAACATGTCGAAATTATGATAGCGAATAATGTGCGTATCTGACTTGGAGATGCAGAGGTAGTGGCTTCAGCGATTGTCGTATCCCAATGGGTATCGTTTTCTAATAAGTTCAATTCTTCACATGCAGCACGATATGTTGGGAATATTACACCATTAACAGTTCGTAGTGTCTCAAATGAAGTTGGACCTCGCACATTTACCAGCAACAACCGCAAATAGAAACATTCATCATTCTTTGGATGAACTGTATACATACGACCAAGAGCATCAGTAGAACGCACATCTGAATACCCAGGAACCGCATCACCTTGCTTCCGTCTTTGAAAATTCTTGGATGAAGCATTCCAAGTATAATAACGTGGCATCTCCGAGTAAAGCAAAGTTCGTGCAAACTGATCGCTTTCGCAGATTGCAAAAAAACTGGTCAATGTAGTTGCTGGAGGTGTTTCAGCACGTTGCGTAGCATTCGAAGCCGTGAAATATACTCATTGACCATTCTCCAGATGCACCGCCAAATGTATAACAGTAGGATGACGTTCGTGAATTGGAAATGCGAATATACGCCAAATCGCTTCATTACAGTTCACATAACGACCAACTTGATAGCGTGAAATTTCATCGTTGATATTTGAGGATTTCAATCCAAAAACCGCCATATCACTGCCTTTCGTGACATATTTACAAATATATTTTATGGACTTAACTGAATTGCAGTATTCAACGTTGCAATGTGTCTTGAACGTTTTAGAAATAAGTGGCGAATATGGAACAATCCAACTGTTGTCGACAACGAAATCCATTCTTTTCACTTTTGTTGTGACAGTTCGACCGTTGTCATCTGGTGATCGACGCCGATACAGCGGATACCCATCGTTGCCAGTGACAGTCTCCTTAATTTCCGTGGATATCGTTTAGAGCACTTTCCATCGACCATGCAAGGTGATTGGGGATTGATGGCACCACACGGTCCATGAATCATATTAGTAGTAACAACGTCACGTAGGTCTGGATCGACTTCATGATCAGGAATCTCGGCACATATGATATCATCTATTTGGTCAGGCTGAATTCTTTCCACTAAACAAATAAGAATGTGTGCGTGCGGCAGGCCTCGCTTTTGCCATTCGATTGAATACATCCAGCATCGCGTATCTCCAAAGACGCGTTGTTTAACAATAAAGTTCATCAGGGACCGAATTTTTTGCCTGAATATACGTGCTGTGATGTCATGTCTATCATTTGATGTTTGTCCGGGAAGCAGCAATTGAGTAATTTCTATCCATTTTGGATTACAGGTAAAAGTAATAAAGAGATCTGGCCGGCCGTAATGACGAACATATGTCATTGCATCTTGTGCATATTCATGCATATGACGTGGGCTACCAATGTACGTCGCCGGCAGAATAGTTAATCGACCAATATTAGCTGCATTTCCTTCAGTACTAACTGCATCACGTAAATGGATGTACTCCTCAGAACGCAGTTTGGCTTGGTTCAACCTAATAAATGTTAAACGTTCCGTTTCTATTTTTACATACATGTCAACACAATACTGCTGAAATAATCGACGAAACCGCAGCAAATAGATATCAGCATTTTGACGAATCATCAAACGATATGCATAATAATTCATTGAGCTAACTTTCTTTGTAGTTTCTTCACATGAAATTCAAAATTTGATAATTAATCATTTCAAAGACAAATAATACAGACATTAACCATTATTAAGATACTGATACTTTACCATTCAATGGATTTATCATTTTAATATTAAAATAATATCCATCTTCTCCTTGCCAGAACATCAGTGGGTATTGCAATGCGTCATATGATCGATGAGTTTCAGATATTTGTTACCGTTGCCCAGTATCGCGACGTGTAAGCATAATATCGCGTTTTTCCAATTGTTCACCAACAATCAGGATGGCAACTTCGTCTACTGTTGGAGCATTAAATGTGTGTTCGTGTGTTCCAGATGGTCGTTTATCTGCTTTGACGACAACTTTATAGTCATCATTTGGCATGTGCTCTAAAGCACTCTTAAACAACCTGACCAACGCATGATGTTCATGAAGCAGACACTGCAAATCTTGAATAATTGCTCGCTTCATTCCTGCATTGATCCCTAGGCGTCGATCAAGTTGTTCTTCCATATTGCCCATGAAATATATTTGTAAAAATGTATTCTGTGTATCTTCGAAAGGTAGTAATGATCCAATTCGATGGTGAATCTGTCCTTGTACCTACAAAATAAAAACCAGACAGTATTAACTGGGTTATAAACACTTTTTCTGTGGGAGAGTAGAGTTCAGTATTAGCAAATATAATACATACCAATAGATAAAGTAAGTTATTCTTTAACTACATTCTATGTAAGTCCAAAAATAAATACCTTAAATGTCGGATTAAATCCTCCTTCTTCGATAATGTCTGCCCCAAATGACGTCATTTGGAAACAACTATTGTATTTTCGAGTATTTGCAAGAAAGTGGTGTGATTCTTGTGTTTCGCCACAAACCAATGAATACAATGGCTCATGTGGCGGAGTCAACACTGGCAATTTCACTTTACCATTAAGGCAGCATAATCCAGGCGTTTCTCCGGAAAACTTCAATGCACCACAATACTCGCAAACAACGTCCATTTTCCCAATGCAAACGCTAGGATGCAAGCTGTAATCATTGCTGCAATCGTATCGAAACGCTGCTCGATTCAAATCACCTAAATATCTTGTTCTGCGTCGCAAATTATCTATTTGTTGCCTTCTGTTGTTCGCTCGACGATTCTGCATTGCCAACCGAGCTGTTTCACGGGCTGCTTCACTTTGCTCTCGTGATTGAGAAGCACGAAGTCGAGTCATACTATCGCGGCGCCGTTCACGTGCAATTTCTTGTTCTTCTTCAGTCCTTTCATTTGCAGTATTTTGTATTCTTCTTGCATTACGGCTTTGTCGGGAAAGATTCGATCGTCTTGGTCGCGGCATTATTAATTAAACTTCACTTCTCTTTTAATTAAACTTCAATTCACTTCAATCCACTTCTTAATTATTTATTTAATAGAAATAGTTTTAATATTGATTTTTTACAAATATCAAATTGTCATCCATACGTCATTACATAGCTGTCATTTTACGTCAATTACATAGCTGTCATTTGCGTTTTGTTATTCCAAGTCTGATTCTTTTTTGTTATACCACGTTTTACAGTGACTGACGTTTCATGTCAAGTCACACGGGAACGCTGTCGAACGGGATAAAAAGTATCCTATGTCCGTCTCCTGGCTCTAAGCTCTCTAAGCCAAATCTGTTCTGCCGTTCTTGAGTTATAAGTGGTGTAACTAACACGACTTTCTTTTATATATATGGAATAGGTGAATACTGTGTAACCTGAGAAACAAAGAGTAAGAGGCTTTTTATGTTATTTTATTTTTATCCTTATGTAAAATTATGAAAGTATGATGACATTGGTGTTATTGGTGAAGTTCGAAGGGCAGTCACATCAAGGTTCACCATAAAGATATCTGCGACAGGAGGGGATACTGTCAAACCCATTGCCACTCCATCTACTTGCTTGTAAAATTGATGATTCCACATAGTATAGACAGGCACGAGGCAATGTTTTAATAGCTTAGTATATTCCAGTGGTAGGTAATTATTTTTTAGCTTTCTTGTTACTATTGATGTTCTATTGGACTACTATTCTATTCGAAAGCATGTAAATAGGGACTGTACATTAAGGCTGACGATAATTTAAATGTCATAGAGATGTGGGTGTTAGATTTCTTCGCTAAATTGGAATGAATTATGAATTTATGAATCCCTTGTTAATGCTTATGGGTCCCCACGAAGTGAAGTGATGATAGGTTTTCGCCACATTTTGTGCCAATTTATAAGTTTGTGAATCAATTTGGCTCACTATTGGACGAGGTAGAGCGCCAGTCTTGTGTATTTTAGGCATTTCAGACAGTTAAGACCGTTTTGCACAAGAACGGATTTTTAGCATCCAGACTCAATGATTCAAAATATTTTTAATGAGATCACTAGTGCTTAGATGGGTCCGTTTCGATATTTTTAATTCTCGTTAATAATTTAATTGTAATAAAAATTAATTTAATTGGGGCTTCGGGTCCGTTTAGAAAGAGCAGAAGCCCTTCTCTTCCGTGGATCCAGAAAGAAAGGGCAACCCCTGGTGCACACTTAATGGTAGAGGAGGCAGTTATTGAAATGAGCCCACAAATGAGATACTTGGCGCTCATTCTTGACGGAGGGTAGATTTTTCCTCTCATTCTCGTGAGATGGTGGCGTAAGTAGTAAGGTAGTGGCAGGAGCGCATGGTCGATAGTGGCAATATATCCTGTATTTTGCGAGAGTTTTGCAAGGGTTTATATTGTGCAAACTAATATTTAAATATGGTACGAAGCTTCGTCTTAACACAAAGGTTTAGAGAAGCATTAAAGCGTTTGGTTAAACCGAGGGGGCTAATCTTTGTACCAACTTAAGAAGCGGAGACTAAAGAGCGGGAGGCGCGCTTGCGCAAGGGGCACCGAGAAGGAACCTCACTGTCCAAAATTTTATTTAGTGCAAAGTGCGTGGTAAGGAATTTATTTTTCTACCTACAACCTGGACACAAACTGTAAGTTATTATGTTTATTTAGAGACAGGTACTAACTCTTTAATAATAGTTTTAAATATTTTTTCTGTTTAACATTATAGAAAATAGGCCATCTGTTGGTTAATAGACGCACTTAGAAAGTGCTACCAGCTTAAAAAGAAGACCACTATTTGGGGGAAAAAAGAATAGTAATTCTAATTAGAGTATATTTATTATTGTTTTTATTTATTAATTCATCTTTTAAAACTTGATAGCAGTAGGACAGTAGGCGGTGATATGGCGGATGATGAGGAGGGGCGACTTCGGCAGCTCTTTGAGATGGAAGTTCGTCGCAAGTCTCTGGAGCTTGAAGAGCTCATGTCGTTTGGTAAGGAGGCGCGATTCGCTCCCAGGACATCGCTTGCTCGGACTCCTCCGTACGGATTCAGCTCATCAGCCGCCACCATGGACTGAGGCACGGAAAGCTCGCGGCCTCATAAGAGACCAATTACGTCGCCTGAGGAAGAGCAGGAGATGTAAGGAGCGCCGCACAGTCCCGCGAACGGCTTTGGCTCCTCCTGTTGCGGGGATCCTTACTGCACCAACGGCAGGTTGGTGTAGTACACCAGAACCGAGCCCTAGTGTGGCAACAGCGGCTGTCACAGCAGCCGAATCTGGATTGATGGGTATGAGCAAAATTCAGATGCTGGGGTCGCAATAAACCAGGCCAGCCAAAGCGTTTTTGCCGTAGTTGCTGCATTAGATCTGAAGCTTGCCGAGTTTGTACACCTAGCAACATCGACAAAGCTAAAACACGCGCAACTAGAACTGACCATGAGCACCGGTAACCCAGCAAACATTTGCTCATTTCCGTCGGTCACTCCAGCCGCGCCCACAACATACGCATCGCTCTTGAAGCGACCGCAGGGCTAGCCAACGGTCGTCATACATGCTAACCAGGGTCAAACAGTACTGTTTCATCCAAAAACAGACGACATGAAGACTTCTGAGGTCACCAAATCCGAGCTGCAGAAGTCAGTAAAACCTGGTAGCTTGGGCATTCCAGTGCAGAGCATACGCCGAAATGGCAATTCTGGCATAGCGGTCAGGGCTGCTACACTTGCAGCCGCCGAGAAACTTAAAGCGCGTAGAACGCTGAAATAAATATTTAAGAGATATTGCCGAGACGGGAAATGAAAATCCTTGGGGTTTGGCATACCGAGCCGTGACTGGTAGATCTTGCCCTCCAAAGAATATCATTCATGGCGGAAAACTCCTAGAAGGTTATTCTGACAACATCAAAACTGCTATGCATCAGCTCCTGTACTCCCTATGCCCAGATGATACAATAGAAATTGACGACAGCTAACACCGACAAGTGCGAGTGGCGGCTGCATGCTCTCCTTCCAGTAGGGATTCAGATGCTCCTTCCCGCAGTGCAGTCGATCACATTATTCACGAATCACTCGAAAGATTACCAGGAACGCGTGGACAGCTTCTTCCGGAGAAATGATGCTGATGTACACAGCGTGTATCAAAGAAGAGGTCTTTCCAGATATGTTCATTGATAGTGCTGCCAAAGGGAAATGACAAGTCATTAACAGATCCGAAGGCTTACCGGCCGATCACTTTACTGGTGATTCTAGGAAAAAAATTTAGAACGTCTCATAATTACTTGCGCTCCCTGTTTGCATCGTGGTATTGCTGAAAATAAGCTTTGGTTCGTTAGAGGACGCTCAACTGTAAGCGCAATAAAATCAGTGTTCGAGATAGTAGATAATTCCACACATAAGTACGTCTAGTTCATCCTTTTGGACACCTCCGGAGCCTTCGATAATGCATGGTGGCCAACGATACTGTTAAAAGCGAAAGCTACCGGCATCTTTCCGAACATCTATCAGACTCTCGTAAGTTATTTCTGTAATCGTTATGTTGGCTTCACAGTTGGTCACCGCACGCTTTCGACGGTTTCCACAATGGGATGTCTCCAGTATTGAGTCCCAACATTATGGAAATTCCTAATAGACGATATCCTTAAATTGTTGAGACCAGAGGGTGTAAGCTTTGTAGCATACGCAGACGATTTGACGCATGCGATCGAACAGAAATGTTCCACGATCTTGAACAGTTTATCGGATTGGGGGACCCGTAATAGGCTAACATTTTCCGCAGCCAAGTCCCAGACTATGACCATTAAGGCTTGTTTTAAAAGCGGACCGACCATTATGATGAATGGTGCCTCGATCGCGGTGTATCTGTGACCAAGGTGTTTGGGGTACACATAGACGATGCTAGGTCCTTTGCGCTGCATGCGGTTTTGATGGGCGAGAAGGCCGCCAGCTCTTTCGGGAAGGCCTCACGTGTTTCTACTACCTCGTGGGGTGTGAAATACCGGGCATTTAGGTTCCTGTATCACGGAACCTATGTAGAAATACTGAAATATGCTGCAGCGCTTTGGTGTCGACGCTCTCATTTGTATGTTGTACATAGTGCTTTATTACGCACCCAAAGACCAGCTTTAATTTTTTTTACTGAAGAAGGCCTACAGGTCGTGCAGCAGTGCGGCGCTACCAGTATTGGCCGGCGTTCTGCCTGCTGATCTGGAGGTCCTTCGAGCGAGACGCGTGCAGGAGGAGTGTGTGGGGCTCAAGGGCAAGGAGCGTAAGAAAAAGAAAAGCTCCATCGCGGACGACGTCATCTCCACTTGGCAGTCACGCTGAGCCGCGTGTGCCGATGGGAGGGACTTACTTCTACTGCTTCTTTCCAGCAGTTACAACGAGTCTGGCATATCAATGGGAGGAACCTGAGTACGCTATTTCACAGATACTAACAGATTTAGAGATCGCCTGCAGAGGATGGCGTTATGTGACCTGCCATCGTGTCCTTGCGGTCATGTAGCTGAAACCAGAGACCATGTCCTTTCATCAGGACCAGTCTATCGTCAGGATTTGGTCGCAACGGAAAAGAGCTTGGCAAGAGTGAGGCAATTGAAGACATTTGCGCATGCATGGCACGCGAAGAGGAAGGATAGGTAACGACATAGCTGCATCGAGATAATCAGGACTGACGAGGCCGATGACAAATTCTATATTTGTGGTGTCAGGCCTCAGACAGGGGAGAGTGAAATAACGAGAGGGCATTTAAATAATGTGTAGGAAATCAAGAATTCCACGTCGGGAAACAGAGCCGGTGAGCAAACCCCCGTGCATCTCCCATGATTCGCTCCGTATACCGAGAGGTGGGTAGGAGCATATATATATGGGGGAAATCTCTCTGTGGAGGTCCCTTAGGGGTCTGAATAACTGATGAGCTGGCCTGATGATTCATGCTTCCAGGGCACCTCAACAAGGGCGGCACAGATGTCACTCGCGGTGGTTTTAGTAAGTATTCGGACACTCCCCCAGGGTCAGCAATAGCTTACCAATGAATTTCCTAGCGTTACCAAAAAAATTCTCTACTGAAAGTAAATTTCATAGATAATTTCTATTTGTTGAGTTTGGGCGAGTTTTGAGGACAGCAACTTAGAAATAGACCCAATAAGCATAATACAATCAGTTGTTCACACAATTATTATTTATAAATACTGTGCCACCAACTGTATGTTCTGTTCTGTTCATAATACAATCAGTTGTTCACACAATTATTATTTATAAATACTGTTCCACCATCTGTATGTTCTGTTCTGTTCATAATACAATCAGTTGTTCACGCAATTATTATTTATAGATACTGTTCCACCATCTGTATGTTCTGTTCTGTTCATAATACAATCAGTTGTTCACACAATTATTATTTATAAATACTGTTCCACCATCTGTATGTTCTGTTCTGTTCATAATACAATCAGTTGTTCACACGATTATTATTTATAAATACTGTTCCACCATCTGTATGTTATGTTCTG
>JAFELO010003757.1:0-17302 GCA_017140195.1 Eumaeus atala
CACCTAAAAATAGTCTTCATTCTAATATATCAGTAATTTTGTATCTGTTATTTCAATTCGGTCAAAATACCCAATACACTAACGAGTACTCTCCTTAAGAGATTATATAATTCTAATTATAAAATGACTGCATTTCCTACTGCTTGTAAGTTGCCGGTGGTCACTTGGAGGGGTGAAGGAAGGAAGGACAATGCATCTGCATGACCATAGATGTATATGGACGACGTGAAAATGCGTCCAAGTCTTAGAGATCTTTTGCGGTAAAGCTTCTGAAACGTCGGGCTAGTTAAATAATTAAACGAACTGCGATAGAATCCGTAAAAGCAGTTTTATTGAAAATGCGTCCAAGTCTTAGAAAACTGTTGCTGTAAAGCTTTTGAAACGTGGGGCTGGTTAAATAATTAAATATTATTGTCGTGATTACTCATTATTATTTCATTCAGTAGAATTCAGACATTAACTTGGGCGCATTATTTCTACATAGTTCTAAAGTTTTTAGAGTAGTTTTTTTATGCGTATATAAGATTATCTATGTGCGTAAAAGCGAAATAACACACACGGACTAAATACGAGATCTCAGACACTATGACACCTCCATACCTGAAATTTGAAAGGTAAATTCCTTTCCGGGTGTAGATATTCGTGACCGCGTAGCCATCCTCCTGAAGTTGGTATCATGTTAATGAGAGATACTTCTCTATAGGTGCCTGCCTAATTTAGCTACAATGCATTATGTCACTACATCTTCCTTATGCAAACTCCTGATTTATAAATCTTTTTGTGCCTTGGAAAATCAGCTCTATTTTAACACGGTTGGAACATAAATTTGATATAGGTCACCTAATGATCGAACATATATTTACTTAGGAAAAGGTAAAACGTGTCTCTAAAAAAATTTCATCGCTCAGCTGGATTACATTCCTAAAAGCCTTTTATAAAAATACTAGCATTCAGCCTCGGCTTCGTTAGAGAATAAGGGATGATATTTTTGAACTGATGTCTAGCGGATGACAATTATACACTAAAAACATTTCTCGGGAAATGTTCTACTCATGGGTGAAACCAGCATGGAAATCCGATCAGTAGTAGATTTGACGAAAATCTATCGCGATACGCAACTGGGTAAAAATGATACTACTTGTTATATAACAAATAGTATCATTTTTACCCAGTTTATCAATGCTCACAGATATCTGTGAGCATTGATTTACAAAAATACAAGATACACTGTTTCAAAGCGAGCTGTCATTATAAAATTTTATTTGAAAGGAAGGCACATTATAAACAGATTTTCTTGCACAGTCAACCTTTTAGATATGCCCAAAGTATTGATTTTACATATTTTTAACAAACTGCATTATTTTGCATTGTGCACATCTATTCTACAGACTGTTTTGAGACTGTGTATTTTGTAAATCAATGTCTTTGAGACCATTTATAACACGGTTCATGTCTTTCGGCCAAGCGACCGTAACAAAACGATGAATACCGTTAATGCATATCTTACATTATAAACAAAGCGGCCGTTATGTTCATCTCCGCACTTTAGACAACGTTTTATTGACATAATGTACCGTTAGATTGCGGCCGCATTATGATGGTGCAGCTGTGACATTAACCAAACTTTAGAAAAAAAAAATTATAGCATAAGGGGTCAAAAAAGAATTCGGAGCTTTTCGATGACTACGGACGCCCATGGATATTCGCATGATTGTCACGCAGATGTGTTGCCGTCCTAGCATCCCCACCAATGGGCCACCGGTTACACATAAAGCGCACGGAACGCGATAGCGACTCTGTCACTTCACGCCGGTATCGAGTGAGCGAGAGGTACTTCCCCCATCGTACCGCACCAATTCCGTTGCATAGGAGGATGTAGTGTCGTGCACCATGCATGGCACTAACTCCTGTGCAGCATGGCACTACGTCTTCCTAAAATTAACCGGTTACTAGATATTGTTATGACAGGTCTAATCTTTGTCTGCTAGTTATACCTCGTACGTGTTGCTACGTTCGTTATTCTCTCAAAGCCAGTTATATTTTCTATTACCAAAGAAGCGTTACTTCGGACGTGTGGACCAAATCCCACTCGTATTGTTTCAAACTTTCGTCTGAGAATTCTGAATAAAGTTGCTTAATTACATCAGTATCTCCTAACACTTTAGTGTTCACACGTACACGCACACACGCACATGCACACGCAAATGCGCACGTACATGCCCACGCACACGCACACGTGCGCGCACACGCTCAATCACACTCGCACTAAAGATAGAGACTGTTGATGATAAAGAACCTCCAGCAAAGGGTTAGTTGGAACATGTTAATTATGAAAGTTTATCGAGCGTCGATAGGTTTTAATGGCTTTGGAACTTTGTACAGAACATACAATGACTCACAATGCACGATTCAATTAGTTGTGTCCTATGCACTATTATTTATTTCAGTTCGGCTGACGCAGTGGTAACGATACATGTCTGAGCATTTTGCGCCAGAGTTCGCGGGTTCGAATCCCGTCCAGGTCCAATATGTGTATTATATGTACTTCTTTGTAAAAAATACTAAGTATGTACAATATCTTAAATTTACAAAGTTATTGAATATGTTTGCATTGTCTAGTAATACAAGTGCTCACGTCGTAGGACAGGGCACACGTGGTGTGACCAGTCCACAGATTATCATTATTATTCTTACTTATTGCTCAGCTACTCACTTTATTATGATATTTTGCCTACCTTTTTGAAGAAGATGAAATGTAGAGACTGTTTAACAGCCGATTTGGGTTAATTCGAGGAGGTACCTCTTGTTCAAGTCCTACTACTGCAAGGTGACAGCTACCGGGATGTTGTAAGTCGAACGAATGTTCGGTGGCCCATTAGGCCTAAGGAAGTCGGAATGTTGCAAGTGGAAGAAATGATGCATTATGAATTTTCGGTGGCCCATTTGGCCTTAGGAAGCCAGGATGCTACAAGTGGAACGAAGACCCGCATTATGAATTATTTTCGGTGGCCCATTAAGCCTCAGGAAGCCAGGATGCTACAAGTGGAACGAAGTCCCGCATTATGAATTTTCGGTGGCCCATTAGGCCTAAGGAGGGAAGATGGGTAACAAGTCTGCTTAACAATTTGTGCAGACTATGGACGTCGGCAGTTACCAAAACCAACCGCTTGTTCACTCCCTTATACGATAACAAGAAATAACTGTGCTCTGCCAACTTTTGTTTTTTTTTTTATTATATACGAGCATTCGGAGCCTCTTGAAGACCACCGACGCCCATGTACATCCGCATCATTGTTGTCATGGCTAATATTCAGTGTACTCACATTTTTTTATTGTTTCATTATATGTATAAATATATTAATATTATAGTTATGAGTCGTGTATATTTATTAATTTAAGAACATTCAGTATTTCTCTGTAACTGACATCAAATTATAGTCCTTTGCTTTCGTAACCAATATCTATTCTGCGGTCGGAAAATAGAGCATCAAAGCTTATTTTGTGTCTAATATAGTGGAACTATTTTGTTGCGAAACTATAATATTTTTCTCGAGAAAAATACATTTTGTTATTTTATGTGTGCGATGTTGATAATAATGAACGAATAAGTCCCTTTAGGAAAAGTTTTTTTCACGACGACGAAAGTGATTTAAATATATTCTATGAAAATATAATAAAAAGAATTTGTAGAAGATAAAGTAGGATGCGGTAAGATATGTTCTCAAGTTTAGTGGACTTATTTGTAACCTGATACACAAAAATCAGGCAAAATCCGAATGTATGCATGTTGTTCTTTTACTCTGTTCTACCATTTGTCAGCGAATTCTAGCAAACGCGTCAATACAGCCGTCACTTCACGCCCAATACTACGAGACACGACGGACATTAACACCTAAAAGTGATCTATACTCATTATTACTGAAAAACTCTCCAAAAGTGACTGTCTCCAGCTTATCGTTTCCTTAATATCTCTAAAAGGAATTTCATACCAAATAATAAGGAGGAAGGTTTAGTAAATTACTTGTGATTACGAGGATTTCGATTAGGGGTCAGGCCCGTATTATTCACGGTGAAGCCGGGGCAGATTGCTGGTTAAATTATAGTTTAAGAAATGTACTGTGGCAATAAGACACAAGTAATTTTTTTTTCAATGTGTCCTATCTGATCAGCAAATGCAATTTCACGTTTATAAACATGTTGCCTAACTACATTATGTAAATTTTAAACATAAATACCAAATATAACGTAAATACCAAAATAGTTACACAATATAGTACAGAGAGAAATATATAGTTCGGGGTTTCATTTATATAATACTAGCGATCCGGCGTGGCTTCGCTCGTTAACAGCACGAATCGGACAGTTACCTTGACAAATAATACACCTAAAACCTTCTCCGGAAATCGTCCTATCTCTTGATGAAAACCGCATAATAATCCGTTTAGTACATTTTAAGAAAAAATAACAGACAGCAAGGCTGTGTGGGGGCGGCCTGAGAATACCCCCACTCTCAATCCAAGCCCAGGGTGGCGTAAAGGTCGTCAAAGGGCAATAGCCTCTTAGGATCTAGGAGGCTCCAGCGACTAGGACAGCAGAATTCGGCCCCTAGTTCCCGGTAATTCAACGTCCTGGCCACAGTAGCGGCCACCGTAACGGTGGAACAAGGCTTAGTTGAGCTGAAGGTGGGACTGGGAAAAATCCGTTGGCACGTTCTGGGGTAATGTGAAGTCCGAAGACAAGGTGAAAACATCATAACTCTGCCATCGGGTCACCTATTCCACTTAAGGGAAGGCGACACTCCAACACAAGCCGGCGTGGGATTCCTTCCTCGTAAGAAAGCTCCTTGTAGGCAACATCGTCGAAATCTGTAGTGTGGTGTAGTAGGGTGGTGTATCTCGACCCCACCATTGTACAAGCGTTGTCATGGCGGTGGCGCTTAGTAGCCTGGGGTGAACCCAGGTGAATCCAATTGAACCGAGGGGATCTTTGTACCCCTCTCATAAGAAGAGGGACTAAAGAGCAAGAGGAGAAAGCACTTTTGGTACCCCTCTTATAAGAAGAGCTTTTGCGCAGGGGGCAGGGGCGGTGATGGGAACTTCACGCTATTGCAAAGTTGGTGGGGTCGTCTTGTGGTGCGGGGTAACCTCATCTGTGGAGGTGGAGTTGGTCCCTTAGGGGGCTGACTAGCCGTCGAGATGCCCTGATGATTGTTGTTCCGGGGCACTTCACTAAGGGCGGCACTGATGGAACTCGCGGTGGTTTCTGTGGGTATTCGGCACTATCATGTGCCGCAAGTCCCACACACCACAGGACCCCACCCAGGGCCGGCGAAGGCTCGTAAACACGTTTCCCCGCGCCACAAAAATGAAAAAGAAAGAGCGTGGTGTATCTCGTACTTAAACTCACTAAGAGGTGTAGCCTCAAAGTGATACAGGTATACACACCAACCTCGACACATTAATATGACGACGTGGAGGCAACTTATGTGGATGTCTCAAAGGCCTTACATAATATCTGTAAGGCCCACTGTTAATAATGTTAATGTTCTTATGGGGGATTCTAATGCCATAGTGAGAGTACGTAATGGTGTCGAATTGATTCCGGGATCACATGGAGTCGGAAGTCGAAATCGCAGAGGGCAAATGCTGGTAAACTTCCTCGAAAAAGGGGGGCCCCCTTTTCTCCGACTGGTTATAACCTCTCTGAATTTAGGCTTCCAACGCGAGTGTATCCGTTTGGTACAGTCAATACTTTGACCTAACTTCCGGCGAACCACGGTAGTTACCAAAAAATTCCAAATGGTTTTAAAAAACCGATTCGATGCCGTTTCGAAGGCCATGAGTGGCATGATTGGTTGCAAGCGGGACCTGGGTGAAGGGTACTGTAAGAGTAAGTATACGAGCAGGACAGCTAAACCCTCAGATGAGTCGCTTGGACTTCTGAGGGAACGCAGAGCAAACGAAGATGTTACGTCTGTCGATGTCAAGTTTCTTTCTAAGCAAATCCACAAAGTTTAAGATACGTTGAGACCTAAGCCGTTCAAAAAAAAAAACGCTGCGGGTTACCGAAGCAATTGAGGAAGATAGAGGGTCGAAGGCTTTTCGTGGAGAAGCTTAGAAGAAGTCATCTGACAAATGTTAGAGGACTGATTCTGGGGTTACCGTTTCTTCTAAGCCTGAGATCATATTTATGATCGAATCATTCTATTGCAAGTTATATACGTCGCACGCTCCTCATCCCGATAGCCTGAACAACGATCCGCGTGCAAACCTGACACGACATTTGTCAGGCGATATTCCGAACGTCAGTGAGTGTGTCACAGTGAACTTAAGTGAGATTAGTCTAGCTCTTGCACAGCTCAAAGGGGGAAAGGCTCCGGGAAAGGACAGAATTACAGTCGAGCTACTTGGGGCAGGAGGCGAACTTGTGTTACGAGAGCTGAAAAAGATTATTAATTTTGTCCGTCAGCGGGGCTTACCTCCCAAGGCATGGCTTGGAAGTGACGTTGTTTCGTTTTTTAAGAAAGATGACAAATCACTTCTTCAAAATTACAGACCAATTTCACCTATTGGCCATATTTATAAGTTATTCTCAGGAGTCTTGACGAATTCCAGATACCACATGGACCACATTTTCACCATAAGGCAAATTGTATAAAAGACACATGATTACAATCAGCCGTTGTGCCTTGCTTTTGTGGACGATCGATTGATTCATTAATAAGCAGACATCTCATCGAGACTTTATTTTATAACGAGTATAAAAATACAGATTTAACATCAAGTCAAGTTAAGTAAGTACTTCTCAATGTTAATTTCTTACACATTATATCACTGCCATTCCGGATAAGAATTACTGAACCGAAATACCGGTAAAGACCATTTCGGATAATAGTTTGGATAATTAATAAGAATGTTTTGATGTCCTTCGGGACCACGATACCAAAAGACATCGACCCTAAGGTCTCGGCGTCCTTATCTCAAAGCTCTTAATGCCCGTATATTTCTTAATCAATTATCTGCGCAACAAAGAATTTCACTATTTTGAAGCTGAAAAGTGTTTGATTTTTTTCTAGAATGAACCAGACTAATGGTTTAATTTTTTGAGTGTCTGTTGCATAGTAGCCAATTTACTTGGATTCATCTGTTTACTCATTCAGTTGGATGAATGTGTTGAAAAATTTTGCACAATGAAGTTTTTTATGTAAAAATATCACGATTTTAGTTTGTGAAAGTTCGGATTTGGTGATGGGGTTGGTAAAAAGTACGAGTAGTAGAATGACTAATCTATCTTTAGTAGTGATCGCATTACTGTGCATTGTCATAGTGGCCAAATGGGGCCGCTACGACCGGGTAAGTGTCACTCGTTAACACGACAACTTTACTGTAGCATTTAGGGCAGTATTTTTTAGCATAATGGGACAAATGAGCAATCGGCGCTTTTTGAGGTCTACCGACAGATTTTCGCATGATTGTGGCGAAGATGCGTTTCCCTCCTACGGCCCTCTCCCCAATGGGCCACCGTCTTCTCACAAACCGCACGAAACGCGACAGCGACGCTGACACTTTAAGCCGGAATCGAGTGAGCGAGAGGTACTTTCCGGGTCGTGTTGGCCAAATTCAGTTGCGACGTAGTGCCAGGCATGGTGCATCACACCTACATCCTCCTACGCAGCATGACACTACCTCTTCTGAAAGGTATCTACTATCTTTCCTCTTCGTTTTTGAGTTTATCGTGGCGCATTAGAGGCGAGGGGGGGGGGAGATAAGAAAAGAGGGCAAGAAACTTACGTCTGTGGCTTATCGGAGGGGAGGAGAGATAGGGGCATCGCATATGCATGACAACAATAATGTGCATGACCACGGGCGTTTAGTCTTCAAAATATTACGATTTCTCGTTTGCCTTTTATACTATTAAAATTAAAAAAAAATTATATCTACGTGAAAAAGTATAAATCCTAATTTTGAATATGAACCTTTATGAGGTGCTACTTCAATTCTGTATGTGTTTGTAGTAGTATGTTGCCTACTCATCTACATGAATTACTTCGAGTAAAAAGTCCCCTTAGAAAGCTCTTCGCATTTATTTGACAGCTAACGAGGCCTTTCCCGTATGTTACCATGCGGAAAACTTTGTTGTATTTACATACATCTAATTGATTTTTTATTTACACCTCTCCAGTAATACTACAATAAATTTATTATAAAAATAAACAACCAATACATTTAGTCAATGGAAAATAAGTAAAATTTACAATTTAAAAAGCCACTTTGTGTTTGTTGCTTTACAAAAAAAAGTTTTTTGTAGTTTTCGAAATTTTCAGTTTAATGTTATTTAAGTCCTTTATGTTACGTACGGATGACTCAATGAAAACGTCTTTACATTCCTGGAAAAGATGAAAGACTTCGAAATGTTATACCGCGTCTTACCACACATTACTAGGAACTATGCATAGTAAGAAAAAATAATATATCGTATAAGTTAATTCAATATTTATAATCATGTGTTAATTCTAAAAATAGCACATAATAACTTGCTGTACAAAGTAACTTACGTTACTGGCTTTGTACTTGTTATTAATCAACAAATTAATTCGAAAAATGCCACAACTGTAAGATAATTAAATTTTTGACTTGTGTCCATGTAATTCACTTTAATAGCATATGAAAATTTGAAACAATTCAACACATTTTAGTGTATGTTATTGTTTTATTATTTTTCTAAATGTTGTGCTTTTTTACTCATAACACGAGTAAGGCTCTTTCAGTCAGTAATACGTAGTACATTGAAGCAGAATTGGGCCGGAATGACCGTGGAAGTACCTCGCGCTCACATACCGCTGTAAAGTCACTACTGTGATGTATTGTTTAATGCGGTTTGAGTTAGTTTGGTTATGAGTTCCGGCACTCAGAGGAGTAGGCTTCCTCCTCGATAAACCTAAATCGAAGCCTTTTGCTGACTACCGACGTCTATAAACGTCTGCATAATTGCCATAAAGTCGTGTTGCTGTCCTTCATTTTTCCCTCCGATGGGCCACCGGGTATTCACAAAAAATCAGCCAAAAGCTGTAAATTTACTCAAAAGAAATACAAATACAAAAATATTTTTTCCTGTTCCAATTCCAAATGGAATATTATTTTGATGGAGTATCTTTAATGGGGTCATCCACAATAATTTGACGTACCATGGAAATATTTGTAATTAATACATAAGCTTTTTGAGCATATCGTGAAAGCAATTTCCGTGGTTATATCGTATTAAATGGTGACATGGTTCGCTTAGATGAATATAACCCCTATAACATATATAGCAAGGATAATAATAGGTTGTATTCCGTTAACACCATTTCGTGCGTGACTAGGCAGAAACATGTTTCTAAATATACTAATGCCATGGAAGTGACCAGAACTTTGATGAACTAATCATTGTATGAAGGATGAGACATCCCTTTTATACGAGGTAATATAGTGAGAGTCTGATGAAAGAACGTTAAGAACTTCGAGCTTTAATGCTCAAAGAAATGTCAGGGTGATATCATATTTCAGGAGTTTATTCTTTATGAAAAGATTCAAATATAAACCTCGATAAAATCCGTAAAAGTAGTTTCACTGCAATGAGTAACATTCGCGTAAATTTAAGGCACCAATTGAACATGCGAATTCAACTTCACGAATTACGTTTGTACGTACAAATGACGATAAACACTAATTAAATGTCCTAACTCTACAGTTAGTCTTAAAATGTGTGTCGATCTACGTTTAATATTGCTTTACATTACGCTTAATATTTATTAAATAATTTCGTAAATTTAACCTCAATGTGACAATATTCGCAGAACAGAGAATACTAAAATAGATTCAGCTGTACCTGATACTCGTGATATCAACATATCAATGGCCGGTTGACTTAAGGTGTGAGGTATATAATAATATGAGTAAAATTGTGTGAAACGTAACGTAACGTTTTTTACTTGCACTTTTCACGTCAGACTCATGTCCATCTTAAAGGTGGTTTTCTTACTGTCAGGGGGAGCAAAACAGCAATCGAAGTCTATTGACGGCTACCGATGACCATAGATATTCGCATTATTATCATGCTAATGCGTTCTCCTCCTTTCCTCCTCCCTTCCAATAGGGAGCGCACGTAGTGTGTGTTGACTAATAGAGGTTACTTTTTAACTTTTGTAAGAGGTGGTGCTATGTTGAATATACAGCGTACAGCCCGGCATTTCCGGGGAGACACCTCTCGCTCACATGACGTCACCGTAGAGTGCTAGCTACGCTGTCGCGTATCGTGCGGTTTGTGAATCGCAGCTGTCTCAACGTGGACAGGAAGGCAACTCGTCTGATTGACAATATAGGACAACCTCTCGTATCCTTCTCGGACATCTATAGAGCGACTACTCCGTAGAAACTCAAAGGAGATAGGCTGAAGTTACATATGGCTATATTCGCCTGTAAATTAATTGAGGCATAATTCATCCAAGCACCACGTGTAAAGACTTTGTACGTTGCAATTAATAAAATACTCTCAGAACTACCAAAATGCTATGCTTATGGCCATTTGCCAAGCAAACTATTCAATACATATCTCCTAAGTATCGCACAAAAGCTTCTTATTCATTGATTCAAATCGGAACCTATGAATCTGAAGTAAAGTTTATATTTTAATTAACCCATTGGGGAGGCCCCCCTTCCCCAATGGGTCAATACTGCTACTATAAAACCAAATATTCAAAGAAAGGGTAATAATTAGAACCTATAAATACATGCACATTGTCAAACGTTAGCGTTGTCTAAGATAATTACACAAGTTAGAGAAAAATCCAAGCTGCATGGTGACCAAAATTGGCAGGCACAACAGACGATCCTCTCTAGTTGGCATTTTTCAGCCGTTAAAAGATGTATTCCATTTAATTCCATTGTTACTAGATCGGTCCCATCGCCGCCACTCTACCGGTGGGCGGTCAGACATACACAACAGATAAGTAAAAAATGGCTTGGTGGATGATGTTGAGAGAGGCTTTAGAGACTTGTCATGACCATAGACATCCGTATAAATGAAAAGAAGACGTGTCGCCCTCCTACGCTCCAATGGGCCAGCGGGAACTGACAAGCATCAGGAAACTACGAGAGTACTTCCCGGGTCTTCTCGGTCAATTTTGTCTGCAAGGAAAGCATAGCTAACCTCTTACAAAGGGTACACTTGTGTTACATAAAACAGCGCCATTATCTTTATTGATTTATTCAATTATGAAAACACCGAGAAAACACCGTTTACAATAAAACGATAAAAGTAATTGAACCAAACATCGTAAGTTATTACTGAGTATATTTTAAACCGAAATAAAATATTTTTTAATTAAATTTGCAGTGCACCAGCGTTATAAATTAAGCAATTTGAATAGTGAAGAGAGTATTAAAATTATTCCGGGAGTTATTTTTTTATAATGGGACCAGAAAACGAGCAGATGGCTTCTCGGAAATTGTCTAATGGCTGCCATCGACAAGTTAAGCGTTTTGGTTACTTATTCCCTATATAAAAATCAAAGCGATATCTCAATTGCTTAGTAAGATATAGTGCCATACATTGGGCGGGGGAGGGGGGGTTGGTTAACTCTCCCCACCATGGTTCAAGCCTTGTGATGACAAGGCAAGCCTGGAGTGAATCCAGGTGAAGCTAATCGAACCTTGAGGGATGATCTTTTGATGTTGGAGGAGGCGCTTTTATAAGATAAGGGGGCGACAGGGTGAGATGTATTTGCACACGGGGCAAGGGGCAAATCTGAAACCTCACACTTTCCCAAAGTGGGTGGGGTTGCCCTATGGCGTAGGGCAACCCCGCTGCGCAGGTGGCGCCGGTCCCTTAGGGGACTGGCTAGTCGTTGCCCTGATGATTTGTTGTTCCGGGGCACCTCACCAAAGGCGGCACTGATGGCTCTCGCGGTTGTGGGGAGGTAGCTATGATGGCGATACCGTCGTAAAGTGATACCTTCAGTGTCACGCTTCGCGCGGTTTGTGAGTAGTAGGGGAGTAAAGAACGGCAACGCATCAGCACAGTACTGATCCGGATGTTCATGGGTATCGGTAGTCGTGAAGAAAGCTCCGGCTGATCGTTTGCCCCCCTATACAATCAAAAAGTAAAATATTTTTGCAGTTTTCTTCATCGTGATATGACAAGACTGCTATGATGAGTACAAAAGCTCTCAATTCATTCTTCATAATATTATTCAAATCATACTTCATGTATCATACGATTTATAGTGTAACATGTCAATTGTGTGATCCAGTCGAGTGTAACACCAGCGTAACGCTTTACTACGCCTACGATTACTCTTAGCGCATATGTCGCTGCAAAATCACTTTCTGAAGTATACGCCAGTCTGTTTTTTCCATTTTGGTATCACCATAAAAGTTCAGAGTCCGTTGGGGGTCCTCGGTCCGATCCCCAGGTCGGGCAACTATTATTAAAATATTTTTTAGATTATTATGAGCATGCATTACATTGTCCAGGATCGGAATGTACCCGAAGTGGCCATAGGCTTGCCACCTATGTCATCATGGGCCGCAGTACCTCAGCTAATCGTGGGTGAGCTAGTATATCTAGTGGACTTACGAGTTGTGGATGTACTAGCACACCTCTGCCTACCTCTTCGGGGATAATAGGCGTGAAGTTACTCTCTTTTATAATAGTTCAGTAGCTTGCTCATCTAACATTGGCTACCATTCACAGTTACTTTTGTACCAGGGTACCAGGGCTTATAATGTAAAAAGTGACCAGGAGCGATGTCACCTATGAAGGGTTCCGTAACAACAAACTCGAAAAAAATCACATACCTCTCGATTTTTTCAAATTTGGTCGAATCAATTTTCGTGCTACCCCTGCTTTTATTTTTCAAAATCATACTACAGTTTTTTGTAGCGGTACATAAAATACATCGATCTGCCTTTCACGGACGGACAGACATGGACGTACACAATGAGATTATAATAAATATAATCAGTTTTTTGCCATTTGGCCACGAAACCCTAAAAAAGTTATCCCTTGTGACAACAGATTTTAAGTTGCATCCAAGGAAATTGGTACTTTTCAAAGAGGAAACTTATTGTTTTGGGACCAATTTTACATAAGTTTTGGACTTCTTATTTGAATGATTTTTCCAGATGGAATATTAATTTATGTTATTGCAGATTATATACTCTACTTGTAACAAAATTCATTTGAAACGGTTCAGTAGTTATTGCGTGAATGCATTATAAACACAAATGAAAACTGTCGCGTTTATAACATGAGTATTATTTGTAGGTATGATACTACCTACTTTTGAATACTAAAATGTAGTATCATTGCTCAATTGCATTTGAATCGGGCCAACATGACCGGGCAGGTACTTCTTGCTACACAATATCGTCCCAAAGTCATATATGTCAATATATGCGGCCGAGTATCGTACCGTGTGTGAATTTTTGGTGGCCAATGGGGGCGACAGGCGGATCAGCAATACGTGCGTATAACCCTATTTTTGTCGATGACGGTAGTCACCTGAGAGCTAATAGCTAACTGCTCTTTTGCACTCTAATGCTAAAAAAACAAAATCAATAAAACCGTAACATAAAAAAACCTGCGGCTGTCGGCTGCCCCACAAAAAAACAAATTGGGACAAAGAATGTCAATAACGATTTCATCGTCCAATTTGCAAAGTAACCTGCTGCCTAGCTAACTAATACCGCGCTTACAGGCCAACTTAAAAGGTACAAGTGTTTAAGTTTACATCGGATAAGCTAGCGGCAGTTAAATTGACCTTTGAGTAATAAATAAGCTAGCAACGCGGCCACGAATGTTCGAAGTAGTTAATTAATAATTAAACGTTTTGTTTCATATACGATTATTGTGTTCCTTTTCACGGTTTGTGTGTGTGTTAGTTCTGTTAGGTTTTGTAATACTACTAGAATGTTCCGACAGAAGTCCTGCCTTAAAAAAATATATTGCAGTAACAACTTATTATGCTACAGTATAGGGGGACAAACGAGTAATTGGACCCTTTCTACTACTATCGACATAAACATCAACATAATTGCTATGCCTATGCGTTGCCTTCTTTTTTACCTCCCCCTAATGGGCCCCCTGCCACGCATTATATATATATATATATATATATATATATACTAGGCGAAACAAAACAAAGGCCACTAAGATTTTTTGATGTATCATGAAAATAATAACGACATTAACTTGTTTAACTTATGTAACTACAAAAGTAATATTATTGATTATAATATAGGCTAACAGTTGCTGAAAATAGTGATCATGAATCGTTGTTTTTACATTTTTACATAATAAAATTGGCCATTTTGAATAAAAAACATGAACAAAAGGAATCACCAGAAAAGGACAAACTACTGTTCTTGTCATATATATATAAAAAAGTATTTGTATGTGTATATATATATATATACATATATATATATATTAGGGAGACTAGCGAGCAGACAGAGCCCTTTAATGGCTTCACGCAAATCATACGAAACGTGATATTGATTTGTCTACAATATCTCTGTACGTAGCGGATGCGTTTCATTAAGATCCTTAGTAATAATCCAGATTCTACACATACCTCTTACAAATGTTACAGAAGGATTCCTGCTTGCATACCGATAGCGAAACTGATTGTTCATCTAGTACCGCGACATTTACAACTCTAAAAATACTTAACAAATCACCTCCCTGTTGCTTTTGGCGCGCGGCCAACACAAGTTATCTAGACTGGTAAACGAGACACATACACATACCCGACGGACAAGAATAGTGTCGAGATGACTTAAGCGCCTAGTGTTATCTTGGCTACAGATCTTAGAATCGTGGCTGTCGGTTTTAAGATTTTGGCTGTTCATCCTAAGTTCTGCACTCAAGGTGACATAGTTCAAGTGCCATTCATAGCATTTGACACCATTATACAATGATTATGTCAGCATTAATTATATTACTTCTCTATGAAGAGAAAACTTCCTTGGGCGTGTTAATTTTCTGACATAACACTTCAACTGTGGACACCGTTACCAATACCAAGTGTAGCGCCATCTATTACAATACGTAAGTACTTATTTTATAACATCGTTCTCAATTACAATTTTCTTTCTTTCTTCTCTCGATGTAAGTATCTAGAAGTAACTTTTCAAGTTCAAACTTCTTTTAAGCGGGTTGGGAATCTTGTAAAGTTTTCTCTTCAGTCAGCCTTCCCGGATTGAGCTCTTTTACAGTGTAAGGAGTAAAACTATTAACTAAGCTTTTGGACAATGAGCATCCGCGCCGATAGATATCCGAATAATTGTCATGCAGACACGTGGAATTCTTTTATTTCCTCTCAGTCAATAGGCCACGGGAAACTTATAAATCAGACATGAAACCATACCTGTTATTTTGCAATGATGTCACGATCGCAACCTCCCCGATCGTATTGGACCAATTATGTTGTAATGCAACATGACAATATTGCAGTTGCAGCTTTATACACGTTTGCAAGAGCGTATTGTAATTGTTGACTGTCTCGTGGTCAAGTGGTGAGCATGTTCAGCTACATGATAGGGTAGGGACATCAGGTAGGGACTAGGGGTTTGGATCCCGGGTTGGACCTAAAAGTGATATTGGTATTTTTGAATTTCGAAAAGCTGTTATTAGTCGGTAAGCTAAGGGGGTCCGTACGATATAACATTACCCATGTTACATCCTCGTGCTTCGGAGAACACGTTCAGCCTGTACCTGATTTCTCTCCTGTCAATGCCCCCATTATGCGCAGGTACAAATGCACTCTCTATTCCCTAATATAGAGTGTTGACCTGCTTGAAACATTTGTACTTGCGCTCACACTTTTGCTCTTGGCTAGTTTCTATAGGGATGGCCGCCATAGCTGAAATTAAGGTGGGGCGACAATATTGCACACTGTATAATTATGTTCAGTATGGATATCTATCAAATTTTTCGTATACGATATTGGTTAGATAATATTGAGCAAACAAAGCTTCCACTTAGCGAGAGGAGATGCTTTTAGGAAGCATCCTAAGGTTCTTCAACGCAAAATATCCAAGACGCAGCCGTAAGTTGAAAACTATATAATAAATATGTTCTAGTACAATATTTATTTTTCTTAGAGCAATAAATAAAATCTCAAAAAATCTACGACTTTTAATGTGACACCTTTTTTGTACGTTTTTTTGTCAAACCTGATGCATTTCCCATTGGACTCATTGTGTTGCATTAAACTCATTGTATTGTAGTAAGTGCCATGCTACATTGCAGCGAAATTGAGCCGGTACGACCAGGGAAGTAACTCTCGCTCACATGATACCGCCGTAAAGTGACATTTACGTTGTCACGTTCGTGGGATTTGTGAGTAGCAGGTGGCCTATTGGAAGGGAGAAGGAAAAGAGGGAAACGCATCGGCACAGTGATGTTCATGGGCGTTGATAATCTATAATATAAAAAAAAATTGCTTCAGCGAGGGTGTGCGACCACGGATTGTCTCAGTTGGCCTACGTTAGTTATTGGAAGAGGAAGAGGCTGGCATAACCCGAGGGTATGTTTTATAATATTACAACAAACTAGCAGCGCTCCACGGTTTCGCACGCTTACATATTGAGCGTGGCGATATATTATAGCTAAAGCCTATAGCGTGCATCACTCCTCGATAAGCGTACCATCTCATGCTGAGACAACATTTCAAATAATTCCTAAACTTGGCGCATATAACCACTACTTTCAGTGACTACCGACGCCCATGAACTTCAGCACAATTATGCCGATGCGTTGCCCTCCTTTGCACTCCCCCAATGGGCCACCAGCTGCTCATAAACCGCAGTCGCTTTACGACGGTATCAAGTGAGCGAGAAGTACCACCCCGGTCGTGCACCGAATTCCGTTACATAATGGGATGTAGTGTCATGCACCATCTACGGCACCACCTCCTCCTATGTGGCATGGCGCTACCTATCACAAAATTTAAAAATTCAGATTGTAATAATGTTTATTTTAAGAAAGAAAAATAATTAGTTATTATAATGCTCATCATTTGAATTAGTTATCCAGACAAATATATAATGAAACTGAAGAGTATGTTTGTTTGAACACACAAATCTCAGGTAATATTGCTCCTAATTCAAAAAATGTTCAATCGAAGGCTGCAAAGCTTTTGTGCCATCACGCTACAACGAATATTATTCGAGCTACGGGAGTGAAACCGTGGGGTCCTGAATATGTATTGCAATGATTATTATTTTCCTATTTTCATTGTTGTATTTTAATTTCATCG
>JAFELO010003805.1:0-27810 GCA_017140195.1 Eumaeus atala
GCACACTATCTCCTGCTGCTCACTGTCTCCTGCTGCACACTGTCTCCTGCTGCACACTATCCCCTGCTGCACACTGTCTCCTGCAAGCTACAATATTCTCTGCTGTTCACTGTCCTGCATGCAAATGTATGTCATTAGGAGCGAGCGCTTGACTCCAAATGAGTGAAAAGTATAGCGCGAGTGAAGCTAGTAGAGAATCTCCTTAGCCATTTTGTTCTGATTCGATTACACTCCAGCAATAGCACACATGAGACGTAATGACATAAGATATTTAATTTTGAAGAATATCCTTTTCTGCTCTACCGCAGATCTTTTCTAATCGCAGATCGTAAAGAGGTCAGCCTCTTTGCCATCTGCGATTTTTACTAATTTCAATAAGGAAATGAACTCTGATAAAAAACTGTTTTACACATACGACAAGATATTTTAATTCATTTTTGTGACTGTCAGAAATTGATTCCTACGTTTGAAGATTTATGATTTTTTATTGCCTTCGGACGCAATTAATGTAATTAACGACACCTATTTACAAACGGACAACCAAAAGTTATGCTGATTGAACAAATGTGTGAACCGAACAAAGAGGGATAGGAAAACCATTGCTTCACGACCTTTGATACAAGGTAGTACAATGCTACATTGCGGCTGAATTGCGTCGGCATAGCCGTGGTGGTAACTCTCGCTTGCATGAGACCGCTGCAGAGTGACAGTGTACTGTCAGGTTTCATGCTGTTTATGAGATTTTGATAGCCCATTGGAGGTAAGCAACACCTGTACATAACAGTTTCATGGAAGATTAAATCTTTCAGCTTGGGTAGTCAGCACAAGATTCCTGATGCTCGTTTACCTTCTTAAACCACAAAAATGTGTTATGTGAGGAAGATGTTGCATCGCGCAGATTCGAAGTAATACAGCAAGGGAACTTGCACTTGCTCGATGTATTTGCTATTACTTCAATGAGATAGTTCATGCCTTTACTAGATGTCACATGACGTAAGCGTTCTTTTCTTCGGAGTGGAGCATTAAAGTTACACAACTCGGAGATTTCATCGCTACATGTCTGTCAAAATTAAACAATTAAGAAGCTTGAGAATGATTACAAAATCGGATATTCTATGAGTTCTGTTTGATGCTTTTTGATCATTACTGCATTTAAGTGGACAGTTTAATTCCTTAAATTGTTTGACATAGCAGACTCAATTCCAAACTGCACAAAGTGTCGCTGAGGAGATGGGGTGAAGAGAGCAGCAAAGCATCTGCGCAACCTCTAATTATGTATATTTTTTATAGTATAGGGGGACAAACGAGTAACCGGTGCCCTTCTACTTCGACCAACGCCCGACAACATCAGCATAATTCCTATGCCGATGTGCTATCCTCCCTTTAATGAAATTACCCTTAAATAAAATTACCCGTTTGATATCTTATTTCCTGCACGGCACCTGCTGTTATTATCCGTAACTAAACATAGTGACGCCTACAAGTATTCCTTATTTCTTTGCCCTCGTCGATATGTTCGTAGATATATGTGATCTAATCTCGGCACAAAAGGCCCTTTGCAATTATAACTCTGATCACGTCGCCGTAGCTACGTGTTATTCTTTTTATGGTAATGAGAAAAACTTGTTGAGATTTATTTACACCCTGATTCTGACCGGAATAAGAAAAGTAGGGATTAGTGAGCACATTTGTGTCGCTTATGTTGTGTCGATATATTGGCCATATTGCCCGTCTCATTGATTCGATACAACTGAGCCGACAAGACTAGACATACACACACACACACACACACCGACACACACACACACACACAGACACAAACACACATACACACACAGACATACTTTTACACACACAGACACACTCATATATACACACACACACACACACACACACACAAACGAACAGAGTATAGTCTTATCTAAGTTCAGAATAGCCATGAGGGTAGTATTAGGTTTCCCGCATGTTCCATTGGAAGCATACACGTACACATTTTAATTTTCTTCTTTGTTATATAATATATTATAATATACCCTATGACTGTGTAAGAGAAATCTGTTTAGTATTTTTTGTATGAAAGAGTATCAAAATATACACACCTATGCTCACAGATATTCTCCCGCTTTGCAGAAGCTATCTTCGGACAAAATATTCGAGATGTCTTTTTTAAGATACTTAAGATACTTAATAATGTAATCTTTTTTTGAACAGGCATGACCCACAATAACAACTCGCCGCTGCTACTCCTGTGCCTCCAGGATCGACAGCGGCCACTACTTGTGACCACTAGATATGATCGCAGTGAGCCCGAGAGAATGCTAAAACTGCCTAGGGACCCCTAGACCTAGGCATAGTTTTTCGCAGCAACGAATTTAATCAGAAGAAAATAGGAGGAGTAGGAAATCTTTCCACTTTATCGCCCCAATCAAGCGGAGACAGCATTTGATTGCAATGACCAAGAGTCTACACAGAATACACGCTATACTTAGTAACTAGCTGGGCGTTACATTATATGCTGCCAGTAATATTTACGACAAAATTGTGTGAAGGCACGAAAGTTACTACAAAATTTACAGTACAGTAAATTACTCCCGCATTGTAATATATATTTCGTGCCTTCAAACAATTTAATTGTGCGAAATTTTATACGAATTTTTTAGTGGTTGAAAGATTCACAAGCACTTGCACTTGCACACTTGCGTATTTATAATAACAGCCATATTGATAATAATATTTAACGTTGTAGGACAGACAAACATTAATTATTATCGCACCAAATGGATTTAGAGTCCGGGAGTTTTATCGGATTCCAGTAATAAGGGATCGTTACTATTGTACGCTGTCCAAAGGGGATTTTATATTGAGTTTAACGTCGCATTCTGCATATCTTTCTTTCCTTTACGTGAAATCGATTCTTTATGTAATTACTTCAGTAGTAGGCTTTAGCCGTTTTTTGTAGAAAATGGGTCAAACGAGTAATAGGAGCCTTTTTACGACTACCGACGCAAATGAACATCCACTATTATGTGGATGTTTATTTGCGTCAGTCAGTAGTAATTATTCGTTGCCCTCCTTCACCCCCCCTACAATGTGCCACTGGCTACTCACAAGCCGCAAGAGACGCGACACTGAAAATGTCACTTATGTGAACTATTATGTGAACGGCTGTATTATGTGGACTTATCCTCTTACTTTACCCTTATTTCCCGGAGTGCTGAGAGTGTCAGCACAATCACAGAGGAATATAAAGGAATAAAAAGTGCACTTTCGGGTATGTCTGCGTAGTCAGCTGCTCTTCGTAGAGAGTGTGACCTGGAGAACTCTGTGCTACTACATCAAATTGAAATTAGACGACGTATTTTTGTAATATTTTTATACGGCATAAACGAACGGTCGGAGCCTTTTGATATATATCGGCGCCCATAAACATCCGCATAATAGTTATGCGAATGCGGCCATTGAGCTCCAAACAGTGTGCCCTCTCAGAGGATAACCAATTCGCTTTAATCGCTGTGTCTGGCGCGTGAGCTCGCTAGTGCAGATTGTTCAGGTGACTCATCTCGTCAATTAGGGCACATTTAGACAACACACACACACACACACATTGATAAGAGTAATATATCATTATCACCATCAGCTTGCTGGCCCGGCGAAATCCCGCTCACTCGTAATACTGTGTTGCGGGCAAAGCTAACGAGATTCAAGTGAACTCCTCGCATCAGCGTAACCTCTGGTTGTGTCGTTGTTTATGTGGGCGTAGTGTGTATCATACTACGCGTATAAACTTTTATTTTAATTTATGAAGTAGTAGTGCCATGCTGCTTAGAAGGAGTCCTGCCATGCATGGTGCATGACATTACATCCCCCTATGCAACGCAATTAGGACGGCACGACCGGGGAAGTGCCTCTCGCTCACTACCTGTGTAAAGTGATACCTGCGTAAAGTGACAGCATCGCTGTCGCGTTTCGTGCGGTTTGTGAATAGCCGGTAGGCCATTGGGGAGGGGGATGATAGGAGGGCGACGCATTTGCGTAACAATCATATCGGTAGACTTTGATGACTACCGACGCACATAGACATTTCTGAGGCTCCGATTACTCGTTTGCCCCCTAATGCTATAAAAAAAATCAGTTGTTGTGTTCATAGCATGAAGCGGCTACGTATATCTAGATATTTAGCAAGTACTATTTGCTCTCATAGCATTTTGTATTGCCTAGGGACCGGGAGCCGTTGCAGGTCTACCGACGCGCGTAGATACTGTCTTCATGGTGATGTGAAGTCATTAGCTCCACCACTCCGTTGAGCTGGGGGAAACTTGTAAACCGTACAAAACAAGACATCACATTTGCGCTGAGCTCCTAAGTTTAACGTACTCGTACTTCTTATTATATTAGACGTTACAATGTCGTAATGCCTAAAGGTGATGCACGTCGAACCAGTATTTCTAATGAGATATTTGCAGGCTGAAGTGGCAGAATATGTTGGAGACTACCTACTATTTGTATTATCTACTTTTTGAACCAACATTTATACAAATTTCTATTCTTTATTAGCAGTCCTCTTCCGAGCATAGACATAAAATGAGTATTGCAAATCAACGTCAATATTAATAGTAACTGCTGTGAACTATTCACAAATCACACCACGAGTCAAGCCCCGTGCCACTTAGTACCGTAAGGACTTGTGTTACAGGCCTACAAAATACTTAAGATAGATCTATTTTTTTCTTGCAGAAATACATCATATCACAATATATAGATTGTGTATTGTGTAAATTATTTTGTATATTCATGACCTGGTCGGAATTCGGTCCAGTAACCGTAGGCGAAACACGCGTATTATACCCACCACACATATGTGAGACAATTTGAAGTCAATACTTAATTTTGTGTGCGTGTCTGTGCGTGCGTGTGTTTGTTGCATGTGTGTACCTGTGGTATATACGAGTGAACCGACTTGGATATATATTTTTTGTTTTAAAGACATATTGAAAGTGTATTATTTAATTAAAGAAAGTTAAAGCTATGATTTATGAAAATCTGTGCAACTACTTGATAGCGTTTGTATATGGCGTTTTTTAAATTTAATATTTATTAGTATATATATTTTATACATATCTCGGCCGGTACGGTGCAAGTTTACTTCATACATTTATGTATATTTTAATTCTCACCCGCGCGGCGTCTGGAGTACGATTTATAAACTGGACTTTGTTTTATCGTTTTCCTGGATCCGACTCTCGCACTGGATATTGTGACGATTGGAAGCGTCAAACTTTTACTCCTGAATATTGTATTGGGTAATTTTTTGGTTTGTTCCATTGAATGTCAAGACCTTTACCCCGTAACTCGCGTTTTAGTATCAAATTGAAATTAATGTTGAATACAACCAAACCTTGAATTATAAAAAATTGTATTGAACGACTACAAATGTTGTAGTACATTTCATAGGAATTAAAATCACAATTGAACTGAGGGAGATGCTCCTCTCTTCAGAAGAGGCGATTGAATAGCAAGAGGAGGAGGGTAAGAGGCGAGGACAGCGCTGGCAGACCCTTTTGTGGAGGGGGCCCATTAGGGGTCTGATTAGCCGTCGAGGTGCTCTGATGATCTGCAGGTTGCGGGGTACCTCATGAATGGTGACACTGATAGTGCCACCACATACCGGTGGTTTTTTTATAGTATAAGGGCAAACGAGGAATTGGATCCTTTTGATGACTACCACATAATATGACATTCTGTAGTCACATGGGCAAGTGTTAAAGCTATCTATGCCATGCAGCACAGGAGGAGGTAGTGCCATGCATGGTGCATGACACACATATATGTATATATTGGGAATGGGCCACACGGCCATACCGGCGTAACGTCGCTGTCGCGTTTGTGCGGTTTGTGAGTAGCCGGTGACCCAATGGGTGACGGCGCATCTGCGAGTCAATCAAACAAAATCCCATGGGCGTCGGACGTAAAAAAGAAAGTAAGCATCGTGTTTACTTAACAAATTGGGTTGAATCTGGATCCGAGGCAGACATCGAAACATTGCCAGTATTTATTAAACCTTTCGCGTTTTGCATTGCGTTTGAACCTTATGTTTCATAGGACTTTCGCCTACAGATTTGCATTGCGTCACGCTTTTAAAAGAAAAGAAAGAAAGAAAAAATATTTTATAGTGCATATAGATATACACAGAAAAACAATCTTAACTTATACAGACACGTAATGTGCACAAAGGCGACCTTATAGCAAGGATAGCAATCTCTACTAGACAACTTTTGGTGAAAGTCAAAGAAACAAGCCTGAGAAGGTATATGAGAAAATAGTCATAATACATAAGTATACATCCGACCGCATTCCATTATAATTATATAACAAATGACACAATCAGTTTTTCTTCGTGTGCGTGCTCTTCACACGTCACCTATTGGCGGTACAAAAATACGAATAATTATAAGTACGAAAACTAATAAAACATAATTTAAAAAAATAACTGAATCGACTTCAACTATCTGAGGGAATCTTCACTACTACTACGTTGAAGTAGTTGTAAGTAAATAAGAAAAGAATGACCTAAATCTGATCAATAGTTTCAGAGACGGACTTAGAAAAACATACATTTAAATCGATTCAAAGTTAAGAAACCGTAATTATTACGTGTAATTTAGAAAACTGATTATAAATACGGAGAAGGAAACTGAATAACCGAATATTCGAATATATATCAAGAATATTCAAAAGAAATATAACAAACGTTCAGCTGGTTTTGAAGACATTTAATACAAGCGGGAATGCTGATGTCTCGGCAATATCTTATACCTATAAATTTTGAGATAAACCTGGATAACCATTTCTTGGAAACCTTTCACAATTTGCGGTACGTCGTTCGATATTTTTGATACTTGGTCATGGGTTTCAGCAAACAACTCAGACGTAGTCACTCATACATGTCCCTGCTCTTATTGGGAATGAACTACGCACGATGATCTCATTTTTATTACAGAAAAATGGCACCAAAGCAGGATTACTGTATTGTCCTTCTGCCTCTCTGTTCGTATTTCTGGTAATATTTTTTGTTCTATAAAGCGTAAGGGGATCGAGATTAAATTATTTCTCTTTTGAAATGTCATGAAGCCCTGGAAATACCTCTAAGCCAACGTAATCAAGTGATACAGCTGTTTTATGTGCAAATTTTGACGATTGCATAGCCATCAAAGTCGAATGTATGTTCTGTGAATCGGCAGTCATACTCCGTTTTGAAAGAAAAAAAAATTATTGAAAGAAAAAATTGCCCGGTTTGGAATATAAATAATACATTTTTTGGTAGGAAAAATCGTGTCGTGCGAATTAAAACGAAATCTTAAAATCCATACGGGAGATGTTTTAAATAAATATGATGTGATTAAAATTATGTTTGGCTATAAATAATGTAACGTAGTTTTATAGCATATGTCTTTCTGCATTATATTTGGACGATATATATGTTTTTATTCCGGCTCTTGTCAAAGTGACAGTGTTCGTACGTTCTGCGCTAAAATATTTCGAAAAAGTGGCACTTTTTCTACTTTCTGACCTGATTAATACTGTGTGTTGCTTACAAGGAACGAAAGGGAGTTGTACTGCTTCTTTCTAGAAGTTGTATTAATGAGTGAAACGAGAGTACGTTATTTCACAGATAATAACAGGGCAGGGGTGCATTAGAGGTCGCCTTCACAGGATGACGTTATGTGACCTGTCATCATGTCCTTGCGATCATGAAGCTGAAGCCAGAGACCATGAACTGTGGGAATGTGACTTGTACAAAAACCGGCGAAATATCGTGTTGGACGGCATCCAACGGATGACAGTGGGTCTATCACCAGGATGTGGTCACAACGGAACAGAGTTTTAAGCAATTGAGGGCATTTGCTCATACATGGCACGCGAAGTAGATGGATAGGTAACGACGTAGCTGCAACCAGATAATAAGGACTGACGAGGCCGATGACAACTCCTGTCTTTGTGGTGTCAAGCTCCAGAAAGGGGAGAGTGAGATAACGAGAGGGCACTTAAATAATATGTAGGGAGTCAAGAATTGCACATTGGGGAACAGAACCG
The DNA here is from genome assembly GCA_017140195.1 of Eumaeus atala. Classification (NCBI taxonomy): domain Eukaryota; kingdom Metazoa; phylum Arthropoda; class Insecta; order Lepidoptera; family Lycaenidae; genus Eumaeus; species Eumaeus atala. Next base: position 8,092 of record JAFELO010003805.1, read on the forward strand.
GTGAGCAAACCCTCGTGCATCTTCCATGAATCGCGCCGTATACCGAGAGGTGGGTATGAGCATGGGTGGAGATGGGTAAGTGTATCCGGACCGGGCCGCCACGACCGGGTAGGTATTGCTCCCAGCCGCAAGGCGTGGCTATGCCGACGGGTTTTGGTGCTATGTGGATGTCAATGTGTGCATGTACTCGGTAATCACTACATGGCTGCGTTTTCTCGTTTGTCTTAATTTAATATCTTCATAAATGACCATAAGTTTTTATGTTTTCGTTCGTAAATTATATTACAGTTTCCACTCGAATTGTGTTAAAATAATGAAATCCGCCTACATTTGACAGGAGCGTTTGGAACATTTATCAATTTCAAATATCAATTTCAAACGTTCAATTAGCCCGACGCGCGACGTTACGGCGAGGAAATGTGACGCAACCAGAGGACAGGCGGCAGACGGCGGGGGAACATCGCGGATGTTTCACTAATAACACAGACACGTCTATTACAATAACAAATATTAGTGCAATGTAACGGTATCTATGAGTAACAATATTTTAAAGTAGCCTGTGTGAAGCTATTCAGAGAGACATGTGGGTGGCATATATGATAGTGACATTTTTTTTCTTAGTAGTTGCTACTAGATTTTGAGTTCTCTCGTTACATACCTACAAGAATAAGATACCTTTTCTCTTTGTAATATTGGTGTAAACAACATTAATCGTCGGAGACATATTAAATATCACAAAAATATTGCCGCCACGTAAAACGACCTTAATTCCCCTGCGTTGAGAATTGGACAGGGTGACTCGATAACGCGTTAATACGCTTATTAATTCCGCTGCTCGAAGTACCATATTTATTCGATGAAAGTTGAATGAATGAATTTGAAACGTGGATTTATGCGTGAAATGAACTGCACAGATAAGTTTGTGATAGATATAATTATAATTAAGTAGTTCTGGAGTTATTCATTTACATTTTGTACTGTACGTCATTATTATTTCTCGCTAAGTTTTATGTACCCTAGTCAATATAAGTTTCTGTTTTAGCGTGATTTCGGGTATATCTTTTGATTGCAATAACTTAGAAGTACATTTACAGGGCCTTAACATGTTGCAGTATTTGAAGTAAAATTTCAGCTTGATTCTTCCACGCGTTTTGGAGAAAAGATAGAGAGAGAGAGAGATCATCGAGACCTCCTGGGAAGTCTGTTAAAGTTAAACAAAAACGTACATTGAAGGAATATTTAAACCGAATTCTCGTATTACGGCTACTAGACACAGAACTATTTAATATTTATTTATAAATTGAAGATATACATATGTATGCATATAAACATCAATATTATATATATATATATATATATATATATATATATATATATTATAATTTGGCTTTATTTATTTTTACTGGAACCCTTTCCATTTTATTTTCGAATATTGTCTCCGGTCCTTCGGAATCTAGTACATTTTCGCCGGCTGGAGAATCAGCACCACCTACTAATTCTTGTATAAGTTTACCTTCTGCGAATTCATCTAAAACATCCATTTCGTCATCTTCATCATCGTCATCTGACATAACATTATGGGGTGAAAATGTATTTACTAAGCTAAAACTATGAGAATGAAAAATGTCCGGTAATTTAACTATTGGTATATTCGTTGGAAATTCGATATGGTTTATCGATGGCGTTATTATGATTTTTGATTCAGAAGACGATAGTTTACCACTAGATTATTACTTTTGGATATTCTCTACTTTGGGAGTTTTAAATGTTTGGTTGAATGTTATCACTTAAATCTGAACATGTCCCAGATGACCTATTATATAAATAATTCAGTTGTGGATAGGGTGGTAATTCGTTAAAATTTTCATAATTTTGTTCGATAAATTAGATTCTGGGAACTTGGCATCAAATAGCTATAGCGGTTTTAGGTTTTTGTAATATCTTGTTATCGCAATAGGAGAATGAAGGTAGGACAAAAATTACTTTGTCCAGAATAAATCTCTGTACGTAGCGGATGCGTTTTATTAAGCTCTTTATTATAAAGTCTAGATTTCTCAGTTTTTAAGTGCATGTCGCCGCTCCAAAGTTGTAGTGCGAGGTGGAGGTTGCGACGGAACTTTTGGTCTATCAATTTGATTTTCAGTACTACCACTAAAGCTACAAAAAGTTTGAAGTTAGGTTGACTGTAAAGAAAGTCGCCTTTGGTAGGGCAGTTACTTTACTTACTTACTATATTTTAAGAAAATTTCTTCTTTTTATAGTTAATGACTTGTGCATTTTCATCTCGTGAGGTAAGTTTAATGTCGTTTCTGAATGTAACAGGTGACAATATGTTTATTACATATAACATCTTCATAAGTTGCTCATAATTTACGTCAATGACAGAATCTGATGTAGAATTTTTATGTGAGGTTATGATTATCAAGGGCATTTTTGTCTCTAATGCAAGAATTGCTTTGTTCATATACTGCTTTTCATTATTTGTATCAGTTTGGCTTACCTGTAGTTGACTTTTATCTAAATTCTCGTTAGTGCCAGTAGACGTTTCTAATTTATTAGTTATTTTGGAATGTTTTTCGTCAGTTGAATCAAAAGGTTTGGACAATTCTATTTGTTCCAGTCTAAGAATAGATTTGGTTCTAGCTACATGTGTTGCGTCTATTGCAACAGATATCTTTTTTTGTCTTAATACTTTCAGTACCATTGCTTTTTAAGGTATCACTTGAATTCTCTGTTCATCTATCTATGGATTGCTTATGACTTAGATGAATGAGAATCAAGAGCTGAAGTTGATGTTGTATCTTCAGATGTTTTTGTTTTATAAATCTTTTGTATCGTATTATTTTGATGCAATGTCTCAGTAGCCTTTATCAAATCTTTTTTGTACTTCAGACAGTTTGACAACAGTTCTTCTGATCTAGTCTGAATTAGATTTACGTAATATATTTTGCGAACATCTATGTAGTATACCGTTAGCAATCCAATTTCTCACATTAGTTTGCGCATCTAATGTACTAGTGGACAAATGGCACCACACCTCTCCAGTCATCCGATTTAGGCATTTCTATCTTCTTTTCCTTTTTACTACTAGACCGCATCTTATTCATGCTCATAGATTTTATAACGCTACATCAATTTTTGATAGTTTTTATTGCACTGTTGTCATCTGATGAAGTCTTTTGTCCGTCCCATTAAACCAACCTCGCCGTTTTAAGCTCGTGCCGTTTTCAGGTCGTGTATGTAAGGATTGACTGCGTTTCTGTGATTTTCGTTTTCTATAGCACAATATCGCACATACGCTAATGTTTACCGCTAAAAAGAAAACTCCAAAAAATACAATGAGAGCGATCGTTGCGCTTGAAGTTTTTACAGGCATGTTTACTGTTGGTTTTGCGGTCGTGTGTGTAACTGTCTTTGACAATCCCGATGATGTTGGACGCGCTGGGGCTTGTATTGTTTGTATTTCTTTGTACAAGTCAGTTTCTGGTCTCGGTTCTGGAGGTGAATACGGCCTTAATTTGCCATACGACGAAGCTGAACTATAGTGAGGTAAAGAAAAAACTGGCTGGGGCCAAATTTTTCTTATTGGATCTGAAACAATTTAACAAACCGAATTAACAAAATTTCAAGTACTACGCATGTGAAAAATATTAAATTGTAAGTATCTTATTTACGATCTACACAAAATAAAATACCAACAACACATCTTCTTACCAGTTCCCTAGTGGACTTAGGCACTGAGAACAGAATATCACAATGTATCGCCATATAAATTTCCTGACTTTATTATCTTCATAACACGCTGATAGTCCACTTCTGGACATAGGCCTCTCTCAATGAACGCCAAGATGGCCGATCTCCAGCTCCTCGCACCCATCTCGGACCAGCTTGGAGAGCTTGCAGGAAATGTCGCACAGCCTAAATAAATCCTCCCAATGCCAATGCGTTTAGGCCTTAGGATGAACTTGGACAAGACAATGATCGTGTTCAACGAAATGTTCTCCCTAGGCCGGTCAACGTGGATGGTGCTATTCTCGAAGTCGCAGACGAATATGTCTACCTCAGACAGCTATTGCACATAGGTAGATGTAAGAATTAATTCGAGAGAAGAAATTCGAGAAGAAAGCCGATAGAAGGTTTCAGTTGGATTGGGCAGCATTCTGGTGTGATATTACAAACAAATTGTTCGTCTTTATACGATATATAAACCTATGAAAAAATACAAGCCGCAAACAGCTACAGAAATACAATATCTTATTTCATCCAAGCTTATGAGGAAAGAACTGTCGATTCAGGCGGATCGACTGTATTATAGAGGGTGAATGATGTCTGTTGATAATTAAAACGTTTAGGCGAAGGTATGGAAAGATTTGCTGGCCCGGCTGTGTACTAGGGATTCCGATGCTCCTTAGCAGCTTCGATTCACCGGATTACATATGGATAGACGTGAATTGTTCCTTTAATTCTATGGTCAATTTCCTTTCTATCCTGTTCTATGTTTATTTAAATTCTGTTGACATCAAATGCCATATTTGTTTAACGTGCTTTTGAAACAAAAGTAGATTGCTACGTGCTATGGAATTGGGCCGGCACGACAGGGAGGTACTTCTCGCTCACTTGATACTACCGTAAAGTAGCACCTATGGTGTCGCGTTTCTTTTGGTTTGTGACTAGCCGGTGGGCCATTGGGGATGGACGTGAAAAAGAACGAAATGCATCGGTATAATTATATTTATGTTTATGGGTCTCGGTGTCGTTTAATGGCTCCGATTGCTCGTTTATACCCCTAAACTTTAATAAAATATATATTTGGAAGAGATAGTGAAATTCCATATTGGAGTAATCGCGTTAGTGCCAACTCTCACTAACATAATATAGACGTGACGTTTCTGGTAAATTTTCGTTATGCGTATGTTTAGGGGTATCGATATTCATCATATTTAGTGCTGCTAAAGTTGTGAGCGAATACGAGGATCTGCATATTAAGTGTATGGGCGGCCATAAATCACCACATAGCTTCAATGACTCATCCGTATTATGACATAGAACTTCACTGGGTTATTCTCAGTACTAACGGACTTGTATGGGAGCCCATACTTTCAAATTGTTTTCCCAGTCGCGTCGATAAAATTCGGAAGGACCGCAATGTTGAGACAACCTCATAAAAGGATTATATATTAAAATTGTATGGTTTTAAGAAGAGATAGTGCCATGCTGCATCGGAGCAGGTAATGCCGTACATTGTGCATGACACTACATTCTCCAACGCAACGGAATTGGGCCGGTACGACCGGGGAGGTACCTCTCGCTCACATAATACCGCCGTAAAGTGACATCTGTAGTGTTGCGTTTCACGCGGTTTGTAAGCAGCCAGTAGCTCATTGAGGTGGGGGGGTTGGGTTGGTAAGGAGGCTACGCATAGTAATTATGTGGGTGTTCCTGGGCGTCGGTAGACGTAGAAAGGCTCCGATTGGTGGTGTGCCCCTATTCTATATAGAAAATGATCACTGCAACGAATTTACTTCGGCGAGCTGAACAGCTGAGCTGAGCTGTTTGCTAAAACGAGGATAGAATGATCGATCGGCACCAAAAGATCCGATTTGCTGCGTTTACAATGGTAAAGAATATCATCCTAGCCTATTCCGTGAGACAGAGTTGTGGGTGAACACACGGAAGTACGCCGGCTGTTTGTTTCTGACTGCTACAGTACTAGTACGAACGATTCCTATACAATGCAGCGTAGAGCCAATCCCTTACAAAAGTAAATCGTAATTCCCTGGAGCGTATTTTATGGAGACGCGTCCGCTATAGAGAAACCCTACTAGAACCTGTTCATGCGTCTAACGTACTGTATCGGTATTGATATAGCGAGCAACAGCCATCAGATATATCTCATTATTGAATATTTAAAATCCTGCAAGACTCGTTCCGCCCCTAGTTACCGCGAAAGCCGGAACTGCAATAATTAGTAGCCGAAGAACCAATAATAACTAAAACATTCTCTTCTCTCTCTCTTCTCTCACTTTCTAACAGTCCATTATGTGAAGAACAGAATCGTACTTACATTTTACAATTATTTAATTAAAGATTGGTTTATAAAAAAATATGTAGCTATACTGTGCGTTGATAGACTTTCTATCAGCTCTGGTACCGATAATCAGCAACGCTTGTCAATATTGGTATTGTATTCAAATATTGGTTACATAACCGTTGCTGAAAGTATCAGAAAGCGCCTTAGTCTAACATTCTGTTGAACACGAGCTGCGTACGAAGACTATAATCATCAGAAATTGAAAGTATATGCTTTCAATTTTTTATTTAGGTGTAGTAACCGCAATATTACCTGTAATTTTCTCGTTTTCATAGGGGGTCCTATGAAAAAACATCTCAGCGGAGGATATTCCGTGCTGACAGAGTTGTATGCGAACACATAGAATTAACACTGTCTGTCCGCCTTCTAATGGTACTTGGCGAAGGTGATCATCGGTGCCAGGGTCTGCGCGTCCTTGAGGAAGTTTAGTATCACGTCGCCGTGAGTCTCCACGTTCCAGAGCTGATTGTCCAGCTTAGATGGAAGGTACCTGTGCGAGAGTATTGAGGATAAACTTCTTATAATCGTTATCTCGAAAACTGTTGCATAAAAACTGACGACTGGAAATGAACTAGAATCAGACCCATTCATAAAAAAGGTGATGTTACTGATGTTAGGAATTATCGTCCTATAGCCACTTTGACCGCTTTCTCCAAATTTTTCGAGTCTATGGTGTATCCCATCATCACACAACATATTAAACCCCTTATATCTGCACACCAACACTGTTTCACAAAAGGTCAGTCGGTCAATACTAACTTAACAACCTTCGTCTTGGACTTGTCTTGCGAAATTGACATACTAAAACAGGTGTACGATGATTTTTCCAACGCATTTGATAAGGTCCCTCACACAGTGCTTATTGAGAATTTGGAATCGTTTGGAATGTTTGGCACGTTATAGGACTAGTTTAGGTCGTATCTTGGCAAGAGACTTCTGATTACGGCTGTGAATGGGTACGAATCCAAATATTTTTATGCAATATCCGGAGTACCACAAGAATCTCACCTTGGATTTATGCCATTCATATTTTACATCGATGATATCGGATATCACGGTCTTAAAGTTTATGGGAGAGTAGCGTCTCAAAACGATGCATTACTCATAAAGGAAGATATTAATCGCATTCAGTTCTGGTGCAGTACTAATGGTATGATGTTAAACCCTTGATGGAACTGAAATATCAGATGCTAATCATGTCAAAGATTTGGGCGTTATAATCGACTAAAAACTCAAATTCTCTGCCCATGTGGATTCAATTGTATCGAGGGCGGCTAAAGTGCTGGGATTCATAATTCGCAACACCAAGGACTTTAGGTCTCTCAAAACCAAGGCAATAATTTACCAGACACTGGTTCGTAGCCATCTGGAATATGCAAGCCCAGTTTGGAACCCGAGTAGTAATTTGCAGTCCCAATGCATCGAAACAATTCAGCGTAACTACACTAGACACTTAGCTTCTTGTATCTCTGGTATATCATAAAGCTGTCTCTATTATTTTCGCTGCTAAAGGTGTTGGTTCACCTTAGATTACTGAGCCCTACCGTGACTACAAAAAATGAGTCTTTGATTTCACGAATGTTTATTGAATGAAATAGAAATATTTACTTCAATATTACACATTTTTATTTCTTGCGTTCTCTTTTATAAAAGAAATAAAACGACTGGAAAATTGCCAGTTTGACGTAGTAGTTCTAAAGAAATACCTTCTTTTAACTTCAATGTGAACCGTAACTGATCTCAAACCTGATACTAGTGTATCCATTGGGAAACTAAACATTAGTTGTATCGCTTCAACTAATTTAAAATTAACTCAGAAATTACAAATTATAGCCGTTGTTGCACTGAATATTTAACTATTGATCATCGTGGACAAAGCCAGATGTGTTGAACCAGTTGCGGTGGTATGAAAATAATTATTCTGCCAATGCCATTATGACGATTTGTTTAGCTAATTTTTCATCGCAAAAATCCCACTTTGTGGATTTTTATAAGACGTTTTCATGTAATATAAGTGGACCCTGCTGCGCACGATACGCAACAACTACAGCGTAGCCCTTGCGGTTTCGATGCAAATTTTACTTAATAAATCTGGAATTATATAAGTATTTGTAACAAATAATATCGTGTTGTAGCCAACCCGGGTACACGTAACTCCAACTACAGAATAACAACTGTTCAGCTGCATCTCGTGCAGTTTACGAGTTTCCGGTGGCGAGGTGCTAGGAGAGGAGAAATACGTCGGCATAAACGTAGACTGATGCTTGTGTATATCAACGATCAACATAAACTGAGCTTAGGATGTTCGTACAATAGTGAATCCTGTAATTTCGGAAGCATCGGTTTCATAGCAACCACGGTGGACACAAGTGGACTCTCTTCTTCCGAATCATCACCGCGAGTCCACCCGTTACATAAATGCCGTGAAGCTACTGCAACGGTAAAAAATGCATCAAAGTAAATTTATTGTAATCATACTTTATTTATTTGTATCCGTTTATAAAATACATCTAATTTTATTAATACATAAATTTCAATCATACTAACCCCTAACGTCTGAGTTAAACGTCTCTGACTTATGAACGGACAGATGGACATGATGAATCTACAAGGGTTCCGTTTTTTGACATTAGGCTACAAAACTCTGAAAAAAACAACTTCCATATGTTTTTAAAAGGTTATTTATTACTCCTTTGGTATCCAATGTCTTACGCTTGGCTGGCTGTTCAAGTACAGAAATTGTTCTCTCCATCTGATAACGTGAAAGCTTTATACCAGAACATTTTAGGCAACCAAATTGTAAATGAGATTCACATAAAATAGTTCAATTTTAACGTTTATATATTTAACGATTTTCACGACTATTACACACTAATATACTAATTAGTAATTGTTTACCAAGTCGCTCATAAAAATAACCATCGGAATCAGGACTATAATTAATCTACGAGGAATGACATCGCGCTTACCATATATATTACAAAGAAAACATTTACCTAGCCCATTTATTTGTAATCAATCTAATTGAAGAAGAAGCATGTTTACAATTTGCACGCACACGTATGTCCACGAGTTGTATTTTAGTGTGGTGAAAATATGTTGATCGTATAATGTATTTTTTGTAATCGATCAAGTTAAGCTACTTTCTTCTGTAAAAAGGGAAACTCACATAATTACTATGCAGACGTAAAATGGGCCACCGGACATGAATATATCTTAGGTAGTATACATAACAGGATATCTGTCACTTTGTGACTGTAATTTTTATGTGAAAGATATAACTAATAGCCGACCCACGTACAGTTTTATACTTATGTATTAAACATTTAATTTCAGTAAAAAATATAACTTTTATTCATGCGCTATTATACAGCTCACTGTTGGGAATATGTTATCACTAGTCTTTAAGTTTGTGTAATCGGCTTTTAGTCCGCGAACCGAACTCTACAGATAGTTGTAAGTTAGTGATGAATGCAACAATGAAAGATGAACTGAAGTATTTTAGATTGAGCTGATAAAGTTAGACACACAAACACTATCACATTTAATGCGTTGAAAAATTTTTTTTTGTAATTTTTTTTTTAGCTTTGTATGTTATTAATGAAGTTCCTAATTGAATTAAAGAGTTATGCTTGCACTGGCCGATGTATAACTTCTTCAAATTACCCTTTCTCTTTACTTTATTTCATTTAAAGTATTTGCTATCCCACTTTCAATAATAGTTACTGTTGCTCATTATGGGAAACCTTTTCCACATTATTTCCATTTGTGTTTGCTATACCACCTTGTATAATAGTTATTGCTACTGATAATTTTTAAACTTTTCCCCCATAATTTCCATTTGTGTATCCTGTTCCACCATGTAGAGCACTTATTGCTACACATTATGGGTAACTTTTGCACCATTATTACCATTTGTGTTTGGTATCCCACCTTGTAGTTAATGCTACTTACTGTGGGTGACCTTATCTCCATTATTACCAGTTGCGTTTGCTGTCCCAACTTGCACAAAACTTATGTTATTATAACAACATTAACTTATGTATCTAGATTATAGTCAAGATTAATGCAAAACACTTTTTATAATAAAGAATTAAATGTTAGGGACATTAAAATAGATTTTTCTTGAAAGGAACGGCAGGGCACACTAGGGTACAAGTAACAGTGTTCAAGCTCGTAGGTAATTGCACTATAGAGGTATTATTCAAAGTCGCCAGCTGATCGAAAGACCATTGAGTATTGCGTAAACTTATCGCGTCATGAGATTCTTGCCCGTTAAACATTTATTTTATTATCTAGTCACATTTTGATTACTTCTAATTTCATTAAATAATATAATGTGCATGTGTATTCTGTAGAGTTACCGAAGGGCACAACCGACATTTTTGAGAAATTGAGTTAGATATTCATTCGGAATTGCGAGAAAAAGGCCTATATACCTGATTTTTGGGGATTTTTTAGCTACAAAATTATCAGAGAGAACATAAGCTTAAAGTGCACAGCTGCACCATTTTTTATGTTTCATTGCAATTAAAGGAAAAGAAATCTCTTACCTGACAGTATAGTATAGTTTATGAACTTTATGAAGTGTTTCTAATGTGAAGAAAAACGGCTATTTGCTCCACATTTCACACCGAATTAAATTATCTATAATCAATCAATCGAGCAATATTTTTATCCGCTTGCTATTGTCACTCGCGTCTTTAATACGTCATTTCTCCAGATTCAACTCTTCGACCTAATATATCGTCTTCATTTGACATAGGTAAAAGTAAGTTTGTTTGGATAAAAGAAACCTATCTTTACTCAGTAACGTTATGTTCCAGGTGTGATAGTATTTTAATGCTCAATAAATTTATTTTTCGGTTTCGAATATTTCACGAAGTATGGCAAAAATTCATTGATTTGCAAAAATATAAAAATTATAAATTCATAGTCGTGATGATTCATTGTCATGGTAATTACAACAAATTAAATTTATAATAGAACAACTTCTGTCGGACAGCTACTTGTGAATAATTTTTGCACCAAAATAAGGATTCCATTTTATACTCTTCTCACAATATTGCTTACATTTTCGAAGCTTCTTCGTGATCGAAACGTTCTAGTAAGTGTTATATAGCCTATGTTCATTGATGTAGTATTACAATCACCACGCGGACATCACGGAACTGTCTCTCCGTTTTCATTATTTGTGATTTGATAATTTTATTATTTACCTGATGATAACTGGCAATAACGATCCAAATAATAAGGATGCGACATCAGAAGTTGGATCAAACCGTGCATATGACCCTGGGAATGATAATAATGACTCTCAATGGAAATTACTTTTTGTAATGCAAAATCAACAAATGCAAGCGTTGATTCAAGCTCATTGTTTTGATGGGAAATGTAGAGCAGGCGGTCAACTTATTATAACCCTCAGTAAAGCTTTGAAAGGATCAGCATCCACATGGTTGTAGCGGATAACATATCCAGGTATGACTTGAGCTGTTGGAAAGTTTTCGGTGTCTAGCAGATTGTAGAATCTAATGTAGTAAATAATGTAATATCTAATAGTAATGCGGTAAAACATTTTAGGCAATACCTACATGGCCGAAAATTTGTGGTGATGACGTGAGAAGTTACAAATCTATTAAGCACCCAGCAGTAGACTTTTCGAAATGCGTCTAGTTCCGCGTGGTTAATATAATAAACAATAATGCAGTTATTTTGTACGTAACCCACGACAAACATTGGAAATACCTAAAGAAGACAGCGACTTAATTTTTTTAAATTCAAGATGCTGATCAAAGTTATAGGCTACGATGAAGTTTGCAGCAGAACTTTTAACCTGTGATCGTTACTTTACTAAACAAAAAATAAACAACTAAATATACGGCAAATGTAAGGTGGTTATGAAGGAAACGGCTTTTCCACGTTTGGACGTTTAGGCATTTCTACAATTTTTTTAAACCATAAAATACATCAGAAATATTTTTGTAATATAAAATCGGTTCACGTTGCACCGGTTCCAGGCTTCATTAACGGGTCTATTCATTTCATTTGTTAGAGTGCTTGTAGAGTGTAGCGGGGAACTCCTTTCTGTATCGGTTGATACAAAAGGAATTATTGGCCCATTGTGAGTTCATCACACAAAGAAAATACTTTTTAGTGGAACTATTAGGTTTACTTTAGTAATGTGCATGTTTTTACGAAAAACGAAATGGATAATGTTTGTTTAGGCTCGTTTTAATACTTCGCGTTTCACTTTCATGTTATATTGTTATGATCTGTTTATTATGATCTGATTATGTTATATTGTTATTATTGTTTAAATTTCACATTTCATACGTTTTACATTTTAAACACTCACGTCCTCGCACCGATGCACGCACACACGCACAAACGCTCGCATTCATACCGCTTCTACCGATGCACGCATGCACGCACACAGGCACACCTCATGAATTATAACCCACTGTCATATTTTCAGTAAAGTTTAAAGATCTTTATTTGTCATAAGAAAATAAATTCACTTATAATGAGATAACATAGATTTTATATTACAGACATGTTTTTCTATATCTGGGCCGTTGGATACAAAAACACGCTTTTTTTATTGACGCTAGAATATAAGTTTTTAGCCTGGCTTTAAACATTTTCAAATTATGGCATTGTTTAATTTCATCTGGCAATTTGTTGAACAACTGAACTCCCTCAACCAGAATTGTCTTTTTACCATAATAAATTCTTACTGCACCTGCACTTTATTTTTACTACATAAATGCGACACATTTCATCTCTCATAAACCTCTGTTTCTGATTGTATGAACCCTGATTTGATATTTTTAGTTGGAATGCAGATATTGTATGTATAGAATTGTGATATATTCAATAATTCTGTATTATTATAAAGTTGTTCCGGCGGAGTAGGATAGTGATAATTATATAAAGCTTTAATTATTCTGTTTTGTTTATGTGTATTTATATTTGAGTGGGATGCTGCTCTCCAAACTTGAATTAAATATTCTTTATGCGATTTGACTCAAGAATTATATATAATGTTGCGAATTTTTCGGGAAACGCATTAGGAAATTTTATTAGGGCTCCTGATACTGACCTTAATTATAATAATTGTGGATTATACATGAAGAGCGAATGTAAGTTTTTCATCCATCCAAAGACCTAGGAGAAATATCTCATGAGTTGAGCGATTTACTGTATCGTTATTACAGATATGTTGTTACAGAATATTTATAGGATATTTGACTTCAGGCAACCATCAATGGTGAGTTTTCCGCTGTATATTACGGACCTTGGTACGAGCTGGTGTACCAGTTTGAATGTCCTGGGCTGTGGGCCCCCGGGGAGCGGCTGTAAAAATATGGCCTCCATAAGGCTGGTGTTCTTTAGAGTTTGGGACACTGCCAATATTGATGAAATTTGTCAAGGCTAGAGGAGGGTCAGTGGACGTAAGGCGAGAGTATATTTATGCATGAATTCAACTACTAGTAAGTTCTTATTTCACCCCAAATTGTATGATTCTAAACTTCAGCTTGATTCTTCCACGCGTTCCCGTGAGAAAAGTCTTGACAGACGTTCAGATGGAGAGACGGACCTTTAAAAGGATACAATTCCCGTTCCTACCGTTAGTACGGAAGCATCGGTATGTGACTCCGACCCCATCCGGGCAAAAGAGCACTCTTTTGTTTTTGCTGTTATCGGACGCCCATTAGCATCCTCATAGAATCTATGAACACAAATTCTACCGAAATGCGATAACACAGACATGACTGAAACGAAATATTCATACTAAAAATTAAATAAAATTTATAAATTTATAATATAATACAATTATCCGAAAAATTCGATCAACAAGACTAATTCGATCAATCGATATTTTTCGTAAGGCATCCTTTGTTCCCGGGCACCTGGCAGCCGGCAGCCGCCAACCGGCGTCAGGTGAAGTAGGCGGTGTATCTGCTGTAATTTATGGCTCTATATCAAGTGCTGAACAACAGCGGGACACACAATGTAAAACGCATGCGTCTCAGTACGCGAAGAAAAAATCTTTTCTTAATTCAGATTTCTTAATGTTGACCTTAGCTCGTCTTGGTGACCCAGATTATGTGAGTACTAATCACTGCTAAGCCAATGAAATGGATTTTTTCACGGTCAATATTTATAACATACATACTTTCACCGTCAATATTTATAACATACATACTTTTTAAAAACCCACCCAAGTACAAGTTCACCTCTCGCAAAAAGGCATACAAACTAGATACGTGTAAACGAGCATAATGATATAAATAAGGTTATAGCCCATGATGTCAAACTTAATATATATAGGCTGAAGATGCTGCCACACTGAATAATTTTGCCGTCGTTGATGTAAATTTTGCATGAATGAACGAGTGAAACCATTTTTTCATTTGTTTATTGAAACATGAAATAAAAACCGTTCACAATATAGTTACGGTGTATCAAAAACCCAATGGAAAACTCCGTACAACGAGAAAGTTGGTAAAGTAAAATGTATAATAGTTTATAAGAGGGTCATATCGACGACGATGGACATAAAATGGTTCAACGAAGAAACTTATTGCTGCCATAAAACTTAAATTAAAGAGGTCAAGAGGCCTCTACCATGGTTTATAAGCCGCAAAATAAAAATAGTCAATTTTAAAGGCATTATACTACAGCCCAGAAGTGTTATTTTACAATAAACGTGAGGCCCACCGCCTTAAACGTGATTCATTGTTGATCGCGCATCAACAATAACAGTGAGGCGGATAGGATTGCAGTGAAAGGATATTTTATCAAAGGAATCATTAAGAGGCCTATTGTGAGGGAATGAGTGGGCGACATGCTCTCGAGTTGCGTCTCCGCAACGGAAGACGGAGTGTGGGATGACCCATTGAACCGACGACTTGGTTAAGTTGACGGGGAGCCGCTGAATACAAGTGTCGCGTGACCGTAACCTGTAGCGGTCTGTGGGGAAGGCCTATGGCCAGCAGTGGACTTCATTGTGCTGATAATCAATATGACGATGATCATACCCTAAGGTTTGAGCTGAGATTGTCGTCTCAGCAGTTGCTTTGGTGCATGATAAGATCCATCTAATATTATAAATGCAAATTTGTATATACAAGTTTATTTGCTATTTTTTTAACGTAAAACCTAGTAAATGGTTTATTTTGATTAATTTGGCACAGTGAATATATTTTGTTAAAAATAAAATAGTTTTCGTATGTTTCCGCTCTATATATATTACTTGGGTGAAAGCATCTATTATATCTATTATTACAGCAACAACAACACATCCTCACGCCAGTTTCCTAATGAGGTACAGGAGACCGAGCACCACATATTATAATTCCTACATAAGGTGTGTACGGATCGTGATACGACATGGTAAGGCAAGGGCCTTACCGCCTCCAATATGATAATTCTATTCAGATAAACACACTGGTTGCGGTGAAACTCCACACCATCTTTTAGGTATATAGTAAACAATAATGTTAAACGTATTTGATTATTTAAATGCGTATTTTTTATAGTCAATTTTAATTCGTCGCTTGAAATTTAAACTTAGTTTTGGTCCGATGGTATTGGCGAATTATATAGCGGCCTGTATCGGAGCCCTCTTGTAAACTTGAACATGTGCCAAGGGTAAGGATGGTCACTCCGACATCCTAAATCATCCATCGTTGATTTCAGGACTATGTACTGGTCAAGTTTTTACTTTACCTCTGTCAGGGTTCCATGCTTCAAAATAAAGTCAATTTAACTTCTGTCCCTCTGTCATAATGAAAACCTAAAGCTTTTTTCCCATTGACCTACAATATTGAAATTAGGCTAAAAGCAAGTGCATTGTAATATAGAATAAACGAAAAAAAGAAGAATCCGGAACTTGATAAAACCCACTCATATTATAAACGCGAAGGTCTGTGAGTAAAGTTCTTTTTTATAGTATAGGGGGACAAACGAGCAATCGGAGTCTTTCAACAACCACCGATGCCCATGAATATCGGCATTACTATGTCGGTGCGTTGCCTTCCTTTTTTAACCCCCCCCCATTGGGCCACCAGCTACTCACAAACCGCACGAAACGCGACAACGTAAGTGTCTCTTTACAGCGGTGTCAAGTGAGCGAGATGTACCTCGGTCGTGCCGGCCCAATTCCATTGCATAAGAGGATGTAGTGTCATGCACTATCCATGCCACTACCTCTTCCTACGCAGCATGGCACTGCATCTTACAGGAGTAGTTGTAAAGTGTGATTCTTGCATGGGTTTGGATGAAACTTGGCAATGTTGCAGCTTGTCTAATCTACAGAAATACGAGCCTTCCTTGAGCCTCTGTGCCCATGTGGATGAAGTCGCGGGATACAGCCAGTGTTATTATAATTTTAATTTCATACAAGATGATTGGATATGCATGCAAACGTAAGTCTTTCAAATAAACCTATTTATATCATTATGATCGTTTGCTCGTATCTTGTTGGTGCGGACCCTTGGCGCGAGAGATCCCTTGGTATTAGCCAAATCTTTGTGTACCGGGCAACTTATAGGTGACTTGAATGATAATTTCTGTGTTCGTAATAGCTAAAGGTCAGGCCGTCCACGTAGCGCTTGTACAGTAAAAGCAGTAAGGCATATAATTTGAAGAAATCCTGTCAGATGGAAAAAGGTTTTATCTCAGGAAATGAAGATAGCAGCCTGAACCATGTCGAGTTATGTAAGAGATGACTTGGAGCTATAAGATAACTGGTCATTTTTGAAAACTTCTTTTAAATTAAAGATGAATAAGGTGGAACAATCGAAACAACTACCGATGCGAAACGCAAAGGGAAGTCACAGTTTTTTTTATTAACGGTTGACAATTTTTTTTTCAATTGAGCAATATTTTAACAAAAAAGAATCGTATTTATGCTCAATACTCTAGGAAAACTACCCCATTAGACGATATAGAGCAACGCGGGCATTACCCGACTCCAGTGTTGGTTTGCTTTTTTTTTAGCTAATACCCCATTAGCTATAAAGAAGCGACTGAGCCACATTTTTGTGAAAAAAAGTATCAAAACATCGACGAAAGTGCATCAAGATGCCATTTTCGGGAATTTCATTGAGCGCCTTAATTACACCATGTTCAATAGCCAAATGGTCCTTCCGACAAGACTCTGGATCAGATCATAAAGCCCGAAGCACCCTATCTCGGTTAAAACTAACGCTCCGGACTTGACCAGAGCTGACGAATACGCCATGGTAGTTTGAATTCCCTTACACAATCTATAAGATTGGCAGTGTAGCAATTACTCATGGAATATTGCGTGCTTCTATTGATAACTGGCCTCAACGTTTAAAAAAGATATAAAACACAATGTAAAAGTAACAAATGTTATTTGCAATTAAATTTTTACACGGTAACACTTGTGCATACATTTTTGTGGATATATATGGGCGTTGGTAGTCATCTGAAGGCTCCAACGATGAACACCAAAATTTACAAAGTATCGTAAAACATGAGTATAAATGAAAATGATTCGCGGGAAAAATGTAGAACCATCTTCATGGTTTTCGCTTTTTCCAATTTAAATACGATATTTTATTCATCTGTTATTGGGTCAACGGCACAAACTTTATGGCATTTATTCGAATTGGAATTAATTTAAATGTTCAGCTTGTACTTTAATTCGGATCATCAACGGCTTTTTTAAGTCTCCATGTGAATTCATCAGCGATGTCAATTCATGTTGCGTGTATAATTTCACTTTTCTATACTAATTTTATAAAGAGAAAAGGCCTGATTTTGTGTTTGTTTGAAATGAATAGGCTCCGAGACTAATGGGCCGATTTTCAAAATTCCTTCACAGTTAGTAACCCATGATATATTAACCTAATCAACAGACAAGGCTAACGAGTAATCGGAGCAATTTTTACGACTACCAACGCCTAGGAACATCAGCATAATTACTGTGCCGATGCGTTGCTCTCCTTTTTCCATCCTCTCCAATGGGCCATAGGTCATAGGTTATGTGAGCCATAGGTCATGTCGGACCAGTTTCGCTGCAGTGGAGCATGGCACTACCTTGAACTAAAACTATATCCTAATGTTGTTAGTGTGTTAACTAAATAAACGTCATCACTAATTTTGTTGTATTTGTGACGACAGCTGTGACAGCTGCTGCCTGCGGTGGACTCGTATAAGATGCAGTGCGGCCCCCAAAGGCAATGTATTGAGGACACCTTGTGCGTGTGCCCTTATGATGTGTGAAAGCTTGCAATTATACTCGTAAATACTGCCCATCAAGTTTTCATCCTCGTCTCTTGCCCCGTGCGCAAAAGCCCCCTCTCGCCCTTTATTCCCCTCCCCTTATAGGGGAGGTAAAAAATATAAATATTATGAATTTTAATTTCGGCCTCGTAGACATTACACGTTACAATGAAGAAAAATTATATTTATAACAAAGCAACGTCTGCCGGGACAGCTGGTTGTCTATAATTTCTGCAGCTAAATAAGTTTCCCAAGTTAAAGATGATAATATTTGGAAAATTTTATATAACCTATGTTCATCACGGATAATATACGACTCTAACGGTAAAATGATTTTTCAATTTTCTAGCAGTTTCAGAGTCTTTTTTCCGTGACATCATTTTATTTCTAATTCTTTTTTTTTTGTACTATGATAAGCTAAGTGATTGCCGACGAAACCCTTTCTGTATGATTAATGTGACCAGTTATAGGGAGGAGACAAATAACCTAGACCCTAGAGCCGATTGAGCGAGCGCGGTTGTTAATATATAGATATGCGATCTGCTCAAAAATATATCTTTTTGTACTTTATTGATAAATAGAGCGGAATGAATTTATGTTCAAAATGATGTATAGACAGAAACTTCTTTGTGTGAAACGAGCAGTACTTATACTTTAGCAGTTTAACTGTAATAATCAAAAGTAGACAGTAAATTTCAGATAATAATTTTACTCATTACTTCATTTCGAACTTTTTGCAGAGGTAATTGGTCTCGTTCACTTTTAATCACGTTCACAGCTTCCGGGCAAAGCCAGTAACGAGTTACAGACAACCCGGCATGACCTTCGATGTTGACATATAAACATATTTTTATATTTTGATTGGAAGGTTGAAGTAATTTTTTATGTTCTATTTATACATTCGAGTACACAAAATAAATCGAACATTACATATGAGCTACGGTAGACAGACGCCGGTACATAAATGTAAACTTGCACCATAATGCAGTTTCTTCCATTAGCCCTGCTGGAAGGAAGTGTGGTTACACAGTACTAACGTGAAGGCGGCGCTGTCGCATTATTGTGTTGGCAGTCATTGCGCCGCGACGATGAAGGGCGGCCTCTCATACATAGCACCGGCGCGAAGGCGGCGCTGTCGCATTATTGTGTTGGCAGTCATTGCGCCGCGACGACGAAGGGCGCCCACTCATACATAGCACCGGCGCGAAGGCGGCGCTGTCGCATTATTGTGATGGCAGTCATTGCGACGCGACGACGAAGGGCGCCCTCTCATACATAGCACCGGCCCCCCAACGCAAAAATGGATTATTTTATTTAATAGTAGTAGGTTCATCCGCAATTGAACACATGTAATAATAGCTCAT
>JAFELO010003805.1:29245-69901 GCA_017140195.1 Eumaeus atala
AATATTATTTTTAAATTTTTATGAAAGGGTAGATCTTTAAATTTTTCAGGCAAGCGGTTATATATGTGTATAGCCTGAACATATGCATTCTTTTTGTATATATTTGAAGAGAAGGTAAAGTTTTAATTTTTCGTTTTTCTGAAATTCCCTGATTGCAATTTGAAATAATCAGGATGTATTTCTATGAAAATAAAAATATCTCTCATATATATAAACAAGATAGTGGTAGTAACTTTAATTTCTTAGACATTGACTTACAGCTGTCCACATACCAGGCACCAGCAATGGATTATGCTGGAAAGGTATATGCCCGACTCCTATTCACATCCACATATTACAGGTTAAGCAACAGTGTTGCCTTCCTTTACCTATTCATCCCCCTGGGACATCTGGTAACTCACAATCGGTACCACCTCGATTGTGCCACCCAGACTCGAACGCAATGCGGAAGGGTAGAGCACTTCCTCTTGCAAAAATGTAGAGTTGTGTTTTCAGACTTTAAGCTTGTATGGCATGGAATGTGGGATATTCCTAAAGCATGTGTTTAAAAAAATCAAAACAATTATTGAAAACAAGTAGAGATAAATAAGTAATAATCCTTGAAATACTGCGGCCATATACCTGTCAATTCATTCAATGTCTATCATAAAGATATCATAAAATAAAAGGATACAAATTAGCAGCCTGATAAGTGCATTAACATTAATATCAAACACACATAACTCTTCGTAATTAACACAATTTACAACAAAATAATTTTGCGGTGTGGTATTACGCGTATTATATTTAATTTGATATTTCGCGAGAAGGCGCTTGATAGATAATGTTGAGCTCAAATTTCTCGAAGCCATATTTCTCCAAAGGCAACGTGTTAATTTCAGCGTCAGAAAATATCACATTTCACAATTGCTTTCAGGTTTTCAGGTCATAGGGAGAACGTAATGGTGTCTGCCATTCAATTAAAATACTGTAAATAAAAATGACAAATTCAGGTGACAACATTTTTACACAAACTGCCTCGCACTAGAAGACCGAGCGTTCGGCAGCCCACCCAGTGGACTTACGAGTTGGTGACGACGTGGTAATAATTATTATAGCATGTGAGCGGCTGCTAGTGCATAGCTCGCTAATACAGAGTCCCAATAGGCTGGCGTAAGGCCAACAAATTATTTGGCTTTTGACACAATGAGAAGTAAAAAAAAAATGATCACAAATTTCGAATCTTCTCATTTGAACCTAATTAATAAGAATTTTAATCAGCTATATAGTAAAAAATATCACGACTCTTTTTTTGCGGAGAACACAAACCAGTCGTGGGACTGGACTGCCTCGACGCAATATGATAACGACGTAAGATGCAATATCATAATACAACACAGCAATATCGTAGATGGTAATTATGCTTACTTAAAAAGTAAACGGTTGCTACTAAAATTTTTGGGTTCTGGATAATTCTTACGAATAAACTAACAACGGAGTCGTGTTTTATGCTCACTGTGTCGGTTCCGGTCGGTCGTGTTCCTTCGGTATTTACAGCTCACATCATCGTATACAAGGGAACTGGGCCGGCACGACCGGGGAGGTGCTGTCACGGGGCGAGTTCCAGAAGGGTTAATTATGTATACATAACTTGTAGTTAAAATTTTGTGCCCACAACGAAGTCTAAACTCGATCCGCTCTATAATTGTGTAATTTTATTAAAGAAAAATGATATTGCATCTTTCGCAACAATACACCTTCTAGCAACCAGGATGGCTACGCAGCAATATTGTTTATGTGGAAATACAAGCAAGCTGTATTGTAACAGTACCTCTCGTTCACATAATAACGCCGTGAAGTGAAATCTTCAGTATCGCGTTTCGTGCGGCTTGTGAGTAGCCGGTGGTCCATTGGGGGGGAGGGGAATGCATCGGCATAGTAATTATGTGGATGTCCACAACAACGAAACAAAAACGCATTGCACCACTGCGCACTGCGCAGGGAACGAATACGACATAATCCCGAACGCGTTGTCTCTTAATATTTCCTTCTGATTACAAACGGCAAAACACATGGTTTTTATTTTGTCGTAACAGTTACCTTAAATACATTACCAATTCTTATTCATATAAATATAACACTATCAGTATCATCATTATCAGCCCTTATTTTTACTGCTGGACACAGGCCTCTTTCAATGAACGCCAAGACAGCCGATCTCCTGCTATTCGCATCCATCCCGGACTGTAGTTTGGGTGAGAAAATATGTTCCGCTGGATATTACATTCAGATATATCTAGACGCAGCTAAATTGAAACGCAACAACGTAATAGTCCCCGTTTTTGATTTTTCGACGCGGCTAACACCACAAACCGAAACTAATTTGATTGTAACAATGATTTATATTTGTAAATTAGTGTCTGTAATCAATATTATTTTCATAAAGAAACGACTAGGTAGCAGAACCCACTTGAGTTATATTTACGTCGCTGCAACGCTTAGAGCCACTCAAGTTAGTTCCTTTGTTTATTACTTCTATGTTGCTTTCGTTAAGTTTGTTACAGCTATCTACTGGTAAGTTTTCGTAGTCATCATCAGGGACACGCGACATGATTTCTAAACACATTTTTGTATAAGGAGCAAACTAACAATCGTAAACTTTTGCCACCTATATCTTAAGATAGCCGCATGTATATCAGGCCCTTCTCTCCTGTCCTCCAAAGGTCCCCTGAATACACACAATCCGCATGAAACCTGGACTGTCGTCATTTTATGACGGTATCAGTATATCTTATTTTAAAGTTTTTCCGTTGATGCAACTGTGAGGTGAGATTGTATACCATCGTACCAACACAATTACATGTTTTATAAGATAATATGACTTCTACTTTGATATTTAAAATGATAGATGCTATAAGCGGGAGTTAAAAGGAATTTTTTGCAACCAAAAAAAAACCGATCTAAATAGAAAAGCACAAGTGTAGTAGTGAACCACTTTATTCCTTAGGAATAGTTTAAGTGAGAAGTGTTCAAGAAGGCCTTTGATTTTAATTATGAAATAAAATCCCCTTACAAAGAATTTGAAATCTCAATACTAAAAAAAATTAAACATATTTCCAGATTAGGTGTGATAATCACCGGCTCAACTTCGTAGAATTTTCAAAAAATTCCATAAATGATTCTGTCTGGAGTGACAATAACTTCTTGAGTGATCATTAAAAGAATGGTACCGGGACACTCAATACACTACGACCTCTTCGCTCCTTGAAACGTGCTTAGAACTTGAAAATAAAACTAGATTATTTTGCCCAAAGTTAAAAGGCAAAACGGAACTTAACTCAATCACATTCAACTATTTACAATAGTTATTATCTTAACTCAATCACATTCAACTATTTACAATAGTTATTAACTTAACTCAATCACATTCAACTATTTACAATAGTTATTAACTTAACTCAATCACATTCAACTATTTACAATAGTTATTAATTTAACTCAATCACATTCAACTATTTACAATAGTTATTAACTTAACTCAAGCACATTCAACTATTTACAATAGTTACTAACTTAACTCAATCACATTCAACTATTTACAATAGTTATTAATCTTGAGCGTCAATTGCACAAACTACAAATACTACGTAAAACCTATTTGACAGGTTTTATTTCAATTTCTACCTAAATAAGAATGTCATAAAATAAATTTCATTGTTAATTTCCACAACGTTTCAATAGGATGACAAGATGACCCGATGTGATAAATAATTAAAGGACTTGAAGATTTATAATTATTCAGTGATTTCAGTTAGCGCAACGCAAGTACTCACAGATCTTACGGGCTCCAGGTGTTGTATTCGGTTTGTATAATGGCAAGGACTAACTCCAGTATGTTAATAGATTGCTTATTTTGTAACGCGCCAAATATAGAAACTAGAAACAGTTTATTTGCTCAAATATGGGTTCAAAATTGATATATTCTGCCATTTCAATTATCTCTTTCATTATAAGTGGTGGAGGCGACGGTGATGAATGATTGACGAGGCCATAGGATAACATAACATTATGCTGCTTAATATTTATTCTACCTGATCGACAGTCAACGACATTTCTTATGAAAGTAAGTAATACAAAAAGGTAACTTTAAAGTAACATTGCGATTATTCTGAAACTGTTTTCGTTCGGGATATGGAAGGGATCAAAGCCTTTTAGTTCGTTGTGGTAACCCACACTTGTGTACTGTGTGTAGATATTTTGTTAGACCATACAAATTGATTTTGCAACATCATCAACTACCTTCTGCTAATGGATTTTAACGGAATTCTAAGAAAGCTGCCGCACAAAGGATATGGATACGCGTCTTTTAAAGGCTTTGTGTCTAGCTACAGTATTTCAATTATTTACTATATTCTAATCGTTTATAAATAATGCTTACTCCATGAATAACTATCGGTTCGGAGAGTATGTGTCCTAGTGAATATTTTGTAGTCATTTTTAGTTCACTTTTTTACACAATAAAATTTTAATTCACGCAGAAAATGTTCTATCAAATTAGCAAGTTGAGTCTCGTTTAACATGTCAAATGGGATCCAATTATAAAGGCATATACTCCTATGGTAACTAGTTTTATAATGTTCAAACCTACTGTATTCGTTTATAATCCAGCTTGTTCTCACCAATATGTATGGGTAAATAAAAAACTTTTTGCACATATTATAATGTTCTCGAAAAATCCTATTTATATCCCACATTCCTATGCATCCTCAAATTAAATTTCAAGCTGATCGTTCTCATAGATATGCAAACACGATAGGCACAATATGATCTACATCCAAGACACAAGTCACTTCATTGTTCCCACAATAGTTCAGACTTAATTTAACGCAGAGCTGCAGATGTAGCCATTTAGTGAGGCGTGTCTTTCGGGTATAGCATTAGCCGTGACCCGTTTCACGTTTCTTGCAACAGTTCGCGTTGATGCAATTATACGTGGGGATTTTCTTCATCGCAAAGAATATCAACATCGACATATCGTTTATACTTAGATATTATTATATCAATATATTTCGAAGCTTTTAGATGGATTTGCCTATGTGCTGATTGATGTATGAATGATGTGTGCTCATATTTTTGCGACTCAAAGCATTATAGCCTGGCAGCTTAAACAATCACAGCGGAATTAACCTCCGGGCATATAGGATGCATTATTATGCATAGGGAGGAGGAGGGGACAAGTTATCAGATACACATGGTGATTTCCAACGCTCATAACCATTTGCATCATAACATTATCCAAGGGTGATGTACGCTTTCACCACTAGTGGGCCACCGGATACAAACACGATATCATTGCCAACAGTTTAAGGATGTAATTTGTGATGCAATCTCCCTTTTCATTGCTGTCGTCTGGAGGAGATCAGCAAAGGTGTATTCTATCTCCCTACCAATGATTCAAGCCTTGTGGTGGCGGTGGGGCTCAGCAGCCTGGGGTGATCCGAGACACTTTGAGGAGAACCGGGGAGGTGACGGCTCTTAGTACCCCTTCTATAAGAAGAGGGGACTAAAGAGGTTAGTGGAAGGCCGGTGTGTCCTTAGTTGGTAGGAGCTCGACATATTTCTTAAGCTCGGGAAAACCAGGAGGTACATTAGAATTTACACCACGCAAAAATAATGTTCCTTGCACAATGAGTAAGAAAAAAATCTTATTACGCATTGTGCAAATGCAGTTAACACTCGGTTTTTTTTGTTCAATTAATAGCTTTTCTATTTCATATTTTTAGATCCTGTTAAATTAAAACTACATGTGAACACATGTAGCTTAAGTAGGTAAGAAAAAAATTAACTGAAACCCGAAATCTGCATTTTAAGGTATCTTTTGGCACTCACCTTAATATTGATAAACTGTGTCTCGGCGGCCAAAAGTACACGTGTCACACGTGACGGTGCAGGTCTCTTAGTGCATTCTACTACTCACCTACCACACGCATCAAGTAGACTACTGTTGTTGCTCCGTTACGCTAAAACACAATACATAACATAACATGACATAAACACAACATGCATAAATCACGCGACGCTGAAGGCTCTCTGTCGTTCGGGACCTAACAGATCGCAGTGAGTCAACGTGCGGCAGCGACAGGTTGACTTGTTGTTTGGGAACAGAAATGCTTATAGAATAAACTACTGGTCATTTTCTTTGCACTTAAAATACGAGTACTTTCACAAGGTTGATAGTGATTAATTGGATGAAGTTTATCCTCGTAAAACCACCTCTTTGTTTTCAACGTTTCACACACTTAAGTACCCGCTTTGAAATAGGTTTCGATCCCAGTTATATAGCAGGATTTACAAAATTTTTTTTAAGTTTTTATTTTATTTAAGTTCTGTAACAACTTGAGTACTATAGAGTTACTCTGCGGTTTCACCCGATTAAATTATTCCCCAGGGGAGACAATTTTGTATCTTACGGATAACTAAACGAATTTAGTAGTTGCTACTGATATTATATGTAGACATCTGTAGCAACATCTAAATCAGTTCAGGCGTTTTGTGTAAAAAAAAAAATAACAAAAACAAATACAAAAATTGCTATCTCTAATATCATCAGTAGGATTTACAATATGGAAATCATTTGCAGTACACGAGAAGTAGCCGCGCGCGCGCTGCGGAAGTATTTTCGAGGCAACGCGGCGGGAACCATCACATCGTTATGTCCACAATATCGGTAGATATTATAACAGACCGTTCAAATGGAACTTTATTTTTACTAGCTTTTTTATTTACGTATAAATTGTTATAACAACTAGTAATCTTCTTCACACAATAAAGTAAAGGTAACCACAAGAAACTCCAAATAATTCGAACACATTTTCAAATATTAATTACGTGGCGTATGTTAATTGTGTGTTAGAACTTAAGTAGCTATGTAGTAATGAAATGTGTAACAGTGTATGTATTAAGTGTTCTAAATAAAGCTTTTACTTCCTTAAATGCTTTCCTAACGCTAAACAAGAGGAAGATCATCGACATAGGTACACTGTGATATAACTGTCTATGATATACTCGTAGTTATAAATATTTATTATGTCTGTTATTGCAAAATTTGAAGATATTTGGTCAACGGTAAATAAAATATGGGTCTTTAAGATAGACGTTTAAGTGAACTACAAAGTAATTCTGTAAGAGTTCCAATTCAACTTTTCAGATACGAAACGTTAAAAGCAACTAAAAATATCCACTCCGTCCGTTTGCTTCCACCGTTATAAAAATAAATTTATGTTAACATTGGATATTAAGTGGAGTTCAAACACTTTTTCGTAGATTGGATCTCTCTTGTAAAGTACTTTTGTAAAGTATTTTAATTTCGACAAGCAGATTCCAATATCTTTGCAATATGGAACAAAATGTACACACCAGAGGGGCCGCCTTGGTTAAGTATCCACAACGAATAACAAAAGACTGCTGTATTTTTTTGCAATTTACCGAATGAACTGTCTTTTAGTTAAATTCATTACACTTTAACACGCTTTCATTACTTTGGTATGTGCTGGAGTGAGTGTGCCGATATGTGCGTGTGCGTGTGCGCCTACATGTGCGTGTGCTTGTGTGTTTCGTATTATATTGTTATCATTTGTTAGCTACCCGAAGCCCATGGAGACTAGCCATCTGCGCAAGACATGTAATATTGCACAAGTATGTGCGCAGGCACAAGTGTACTCCCTGGTCCGTCATTCTCCTATACAAACGGGACGGCAACCTGACACGACTGAGGTATGGGGGTGTAGCAAACGTACTATCAATCCAATCGGTACCTGCAACATGCGCTTCTCTAGTAGTACGCTATTTTTATTTTTACTCTTATAATGTCTTAATTTAACTTGAGGACGCGCAATATTCGGTCTAAAAGCAGCCTCTATATTTTGAACACAATCCCAATTCGAAAGGCTTCCACGTTTAATTACTAGCTTTAGTCATAGAACCCTGAAAGTACTGAATATAGTATCGTTTCTACATAAACATCTTAAAGTGTTATAGTGCAGACTTAAAATTTTTTTTGTTGACGCGGGGACGCACTTACGCGGCTTCACTGACCCTAGGTGGGTTCCAGTGGCGTGTGGGGTTTGAGGAAAATCATAGTACCGAATATCCTCAAAAACCACTGCGAATGCCCATGAGTGCCGATTTTAGTGTGGCGCCCCAGAGCAATAAATCATCAGGGCCCCTCGACGGCTAGATATGCCCAAAGGGACCGACGCCTCCTCCACAGGAGTTTTGCCCCGCACCATAGGACAACCCTACTAACTTTGGATCAGTGTAATGGAGCGAGTTTTCCATCCCCTCTCCTTGCCCCGTGAGCAAAGGTGTCTCCCTCTATTGTTCTTTTGTCCCCCTCTTCTTATAAGGAGAGTGCAAAGTGCATCCCCGTATAAGAAATATCAAAACTGATGAACATTTTATTACTACAAGATCTCTACAATTACCAACTAAATTGGACACATCAAGCTTATGTCCCTATTGTGTAAATAGCTATAATAAAATTGTGATCAGTCCCAACGTTTATAACACGCTATCAAATATTTTGCTATTTGGACGAAGCACAAATATGTAAAGTGGTATTTGCTCTATGTATCAAATCCTTATGATATTTTCTTTATAATGCATGGTGCACAACCCTACACCCTCCAATGCAAAGGAATTGGTCCGTCACTACCGGGGAAGTACCTCCCGCTCACTTGATACCGGCGTTAAATGATAGCGTCGCTGTCGCGTTTCATGCGGTTTGTGAGTAGCCGGTGGTCCATTGGGGGGGAACATATGAAGGCAACACATCTGCGTGACAATCACATGAATATCCAAGGTTGTCAGTAGGTCATCATCATCATCATCTATGCTCCGATTCCACGTTTTCCCCGTTATGCTATAAAAACAATGTTTTATAACAGTTTGTGTTAATTTGGGCAAGTACTTTCACAAATTTTTGCTTAACATATTTGTGTCACAATTTTTCAACTGATTTAGTAGGCTAGTGCCACGCTATATTGCAGCCTAATTAGGCCGGCACTATTACGACTTGGCTCCCTACTGGAGGCGATCCGGTTCGATCCTCGTCAACATGAGGCTGTCTTTGTTTCGAGACTATTAGTGTCCGCTAAGAGATATTTCTACTTGCCTAGTAATACCTTGAATAGTATGGCATCCATCCTTCACACAGGTCCCTGGTGAACTGGGAAACGAAAACTCGAACGCCACGTTAATGATAACGATAAATAGAAGAGGTGGAATAAAGGCGGCTCGGACCCAAGAGATTTTGGACTCTGGACGACCAGTGGGCCGTAACATTGCAAGAAAATGACAATCGGGTTGCCATTTCCTACACGGTATTGTCCATAGGAGGGATGTAATGAAAAAGAAAGGAGAAGCCAAAAATACCTATTCAGTAGTTGTATCAACAAATAAAAGTTTTAAATAATAAATGAGATAATAATAAAATAAAACCGAAATAACGTAACCATCTAAGAGTAAATTGCGAAATGGTATATGAAAATTGGAATAGAATGCAAGTAGCAGGAGATCGGTCGTCTTGGCGATCATTAAAAGAGTCCAACGTGCTGGCCCTTGTGTATTGAGTCGTTTCTGACGAACCTTGGGGAATTGGCAATAGCCAATAGTACGGCAAATATGCCGTACACCGGGTTTTGGGCCGAATTTGAGTTTGCGCTTTTCGGACAGCACGTGATCCCAGGCATATGTCAATTGTGCCCTTATATAGATGTTGTAAATGACTATCCTCATTTTCAATGGGAAAGCTTTGGAGCATATCAGCAGCGTTAATCTGGCTGTCCAATAACGCTTCAACCTGACGAGCCATCATGAGTCCGGAGTCCAACACAACACCCATGTATCTTGTCGTCCTGTGCAATAGGATGGGGATGCCCTGTATGGGTAAGGTTCCAGGAGTGAAGCGATGCTTGGTGAAAGCGACCGCTTCGGACTTACCAGAGTTAATCGCTGGCCTTCATTTCTCTAGCCACTCTGGTAGGATATCGAGGACCTTTTTTAGCTTGTTAACCGCGTGGTGCAAGTTGAAAGATGTGGCCATAAATACCTTATCATCCGCGTATAGTGCAGCAGTTACTGCGGTGGTGGTGGTGGGATATACCCGGCGTGTATGTTGCAGAGTGCCGGCGGTAGGCCACTTTCTTAAAGAACTCCGCGATTACACTTCTTTTAAGATGAATGGATCCATTAATGACTATCAGTGGTGGTAGCTCTACCGATAGCCATTATGGTGCTGGATGCAAGCAGCTTGTGACCACGATCTGCGGCGCCCTCAGAGGGAGTCTCATGTCCAGCAGTGGACGTCTTCTGGCTGCTGGTGATGCAGGTGACTATAGAATATTCATTTTGACGGTGCAAATATTTCACTCATTTGGGCATGTGTTCACCGCTGCATTGCACCCACGAAGAGGTGGCGCGTGCTGAAGAAGCATCTCCTCTGTGATGTACATATGAGGTCATAGGTGAGCATGTAGGCGGTTACAAAACACCTGTAAGAGAGAGAATACCACAAGGAGCTGACGCGACATGTGTGTGTAACGTGACACACATATTGTGCTGTACTTATGAGTTCATAAGTACAGCACAATATGAATACTGAATACCACGAGGAGCCGGCGCGACATGTGCGTGTGACCTGCGGGGTGCGTCTGTTTTCTCTCCAATCGTGCCGGATATTATATTGTTGTTTTTTGTGTACTAGAATGTTATATCCTGCGCAGATTGCCTTTCTCCATATAGATGTTCGTTTTTGTCAAATTCGGCTAGGACGGGAATATTACTAGCAAATCAACCGTTACGGGAGTAGTTTCCTGTGGTGATCTCGTGGACAACGTGAGAAATTATCGTGCTTCTAAACAATTTGGTCAGGCAGCAAATAAACATAGGCGAATTTTATTAATGTCCCATATAATATAATAAGAAAGTAAATATATGGCAAAGTCTCTATATCAAATAATTATTTGTCTACATTTCCGTGATGCATAGCAGCTGGGCTTGACCTGGTTGCCCTCTCTTTTCTTTACTCGTATAAGTCATAGCAACCTTGTATTGTCACCTGCTTTGACTAGGGAGGGAAATTGGAATGACTTCCTACAAACTCGTTGCTGGTCCCAAGACAGCTTCAGCTTTTCCCTCGTTCTCCCCGAGTCCATATTATAGTATCGGAAGAGGATGCCCTTGTCGATCCTGACTATACAGGAGTAACAGAGGTGGGGGCGAGTGGTGGGCCAGTTCCGATAAAAAACCTGATCAATGAGTTTAGTATGTAGTAATAATTTCAATAATGGTTTGTACTGGTCCATCTGCCTTCAGTTCACGGTTTCGGTGTGTGACCAACCCATTGCCACTTATTAGCTAGCTTATTCGTCGCGTGATATCGAATACTTCAGCCATCGGCCTTATGACTTTGTTACGAATTCTGTAGGACGGAGAAACACCCAACATAGCACGTTCAATAGCCACCTAGGGTTACCGCAAACTGTAATGGGTTCTGGGGTGGATGCCGCGTTAAGGAAAACGAAGTATTTATCCACCATTCACCAGGTGAGAGACTGTTTCCATGGAGAAGCCGGTCCAGAACGGATGCGAGTAGCAGGAGATCGATCGTCTTGGCATTCATTGTAAGAGGCCTACGTCCAGTAGTGGAGAGAGAGAGAGTAGTGGACCGATAGGGGCTGACAATGACGAAAAATAATCAATACTCCATACATGTAGCCGGAAGATGAAAAAAATTTGAGTGATGCTCGCTCGAATTTTTTGGTTCGTACCTCCTACCATTTAGAACCTCTAACTAAGCTAGTAGTTTCTAGCACGCTAAACAATCTGCTGATATATAGTGTCTAACGCGACGACAGCCTACAAAACCCGGCCGTGGACTACGTGTAATTGGCACTGAACTCTGTATTAGGCACTGTCTGAAACCAGGTAGCCGTCTGGACCAACGATACGGCCAACACAACGATATCATCGGCTAAACTAAAATGTGAGATGTACTCACCGTTAATATTTATGCGCCTTTTGCCCAGTTTAAAGTCATAAAGACGTTCTCCAAAGCATTAGTGAACAGTTTCGGGGAAATGACATCCCCCTGTCAAACTCCTTGTTTGACCTCCCGGAATTAGAACGGACATAAAAGCAGCGTCATACAATGCTCTTTGTACTTCGACGTATCGCCAATTGATCTAACGTGACTGCAAAGCTTCCAGAATAGCCCAAGTTTCGACAGAGTCAAAAGCTTGCTCATAGTCAACAAAGGTAAGGCACAGCGGCTGATTGTAATCATCTGTCTTTTGTACAAGTTGCTTTACAGTGAAAATGTGGTGCATGGTGCTAAATTACTTTACGAAACTAAGCCTGTTCCGTAGGCTAGAATTCGTCAAGCTACGAGACGAGACGATTCATCAAGACTTTTGAGAACAACTTGTACACATGTTTGAGGAAATGATTTATCATCCTTCTAAAAAAAACAACGTCACTTCCAGGCCATGCCTAAAGAGAGCTAAAAAATCTTTTTTAGCTCTATTAATACATTTTCGCCTACTGCCCTAAGAAGCACGACTGTAATTCCGTCTTTCCCCAGAGATTCCCCCTTTAAAACTGTGCAAGAGCCAGACTAATCTCAGTCAAGCTGACGTCCGGCAGATCGCCCGACAAATGTCGTGTTAGGCTTGCACGTGGATCGTAGTTTAGGATATCGGGATGAGGAGCGCACGACGTATACAACTTTCTTCGGTCCCAGATAAGATCCCAGGCTTAGAAGAAACGGTAACCACAGAATCGGTCCTAACATTGGACTGACTTGACTGTGACTTGACTGACTTCCTCCAAGCTGCTCCACAAAAACCTTTGACCTTCTATTCTGCTCAATCGCTTCGGTAACCCGTGGCGTATTTGAGCTGCGAAGATCTCCGTGTATTAGCTTGCGGATTCGGCTTGAAAAATGCCTTACATCGGTAGACGTAACGTCTTCGTGGGCTCTGCGTTCCCTCATAATTCCGAGCGTCTCATCGGAGAGTTTAGCTTGCCTGCACGTATACTTACTCCCACAATATCCTTCACCCACGTCCCGAATACAATCAATTACGCCACTCATGGCCTCGTCAAATTCCACTGCAGTTTCCGACGTATTTAGGGCAACAACGGGCTTTTTAATTCCAGTTGGATTTTTTCGGAACGTACTGTGGTTAGTCGGAAGTTAGGTTGGAGTGCCGACTATACTAATGAGATGCGCTCACGTCGAAGGCCAATATTCAGAGAACCTCTAACCAATCGGTGATCACTGCCGGTCTTATACCTGTTAATCAAGGAGACATCCCTAAATATATGCGCACACGCACGCGCACACGCACACGCACACGAACTCCCGCACGCGCACGCACACGCGCACGCACATGCACACATACACACACAGCATGAAGAAGAAAAAATAAAATATGCGAACTAGAAATTATGCTTACACGAATAAAGTGTTCAATGACACTCAATTAGACAAGTCTCAAATTGTAAAACATTTTTGGTGAACGGCATAATGGAGTAGCGACTGTTAGAACTCTTGTTTTCTCATCAATGTTAGTGCAGTTCGTTCCGACTAGGATATGTTTGTTGAGCATATAGCTATAGTATGTCGCTTAGGAGTACATATAGTATTGGAGGGCAAAGGAGAACTCACAGTTTTTTCAGACCAATAGCAGAAAATAAAGAAATTCACGTGAATCTCTATCCTTATCGTGTTAAAGCACAATTTTAGCAACAATATATTTCGTTTTGCCAATCTTTAAAAGTGAAGTTATATTACGAAACTTAGTCGCACTGGGCCGGCATGGCAGAGAACTTCTCGCTCACAAAAACTGTTACACCGCCACAAAGTGACAGCTTTAATGGCCATTCGTGATGTTTGTGAACTTCCAGTGGCTCATTGGAGATAGGAAGGAGGAATAAACGGAAAAACTTATTTAGTTGACCCCTATATATAAAAAATAATAGGCCTTGTTTAGGAATACTAATGTTCAATAAAGAGATGGGTGTCTAACAGTGGACGGAGAGAGCTCAATCATCAAATTTTATCTCACCTAAATGAATACCATAACATTTCCACATAGTGATTATATAAAAAAAATCTGCTTATTATTTAGGGATGGATATAATTACCATGGGCTGGTCACACACTCAGAAGAACAGATGGCATATGGGCCAGTCAGGTTCTGGAGTGGAGGCCACGTTCAGGAAAACGGATTGTTGGTCGACCGTTCACCAGGTGATCGATCGTCTTGGCGTTCATTGTGACAGGCCTATGTCCAGCAGTGGACCGATAAGGGCTGATAATGATGATGATGATAATAGCAAACCGCGACTGTGTGCAATCCTGTCCCGTGAAACAAGAAGAAGATAAGAAGCCAATACATTCAATATTACCATATGTAATAAGGGGAATGGAATCACTGTACAGAAAAATGAGTCGTGAACTTCAAAAATAATAGAAGCAAATGGATTAAGCCACAAAGTATTTTTACTAATACTTTCTTATAATTTTTAATTGTGGTAAAATATAAATATAAGATTGCAGAAAGCCTTCTTTTATTTTTGACAAAAAAATACCAACCACCAACAACCATTTTTGTAAGAGGTAGTGCCATTCTGCATAGGAGGGGGTAGCGCCACACATAGTGCGTGACACCATACCCTCCTATGGAACGGAAACCTTGCGCTCACTTGACACCGCCGTAAAATGACACCTACAGTGTCGCCTTTCGTGCGGTTCGTGAGTAGCCGGTGGCCCATAGTGAAAAGGAGGGCAACGCATGGGTATAATTATGGTAATATTCATGGGCGTCGGTAGACGTTGACCGGCTCCGATGACTCGTTTGTCCCCTATACTATAAAAAAGAGAGTCTCTGGTGATAAATTGCCTACTTTGTTCTTTCTCAAATAAATAAAAACTACTTTTAATGCAGGGGATGCAAACCCCACAAAATGATTGTTTGTTTATAGTTAAGCCTGTATTCGGCCAAGTGTTAAAAAAGTTAACACGGAGATAAAACTGAAACATTCGTTTAAATATGAAGTTTCTATTTGTTTAATGAGAATTTGCCTCCATTACTTCACTGAAATATACTTAGATACGTGCATTCATTTGGAAGTCGCAACTTTCCTATAAAGGATTAACACAAACTCTCAAATAGATTTTTTCATTCAAACTTCTTCGCACGGCTTATTGCTTATGAAGAGATAGTGAGGAAAGATAAGATTTTAAGATAAATAAATGGATATAAAACATAGGCATCAAAAATCTGCGCTCACTCGTTTGGTGACTCTTGGTCACCGGGAAGTACCTAAGTATATTTTAGGTGGTTAAGGTGTGTAAAGGATAACTGACGAGCAAAAGACGGATAGAATGAGAACAATGTGCTCCTCTAGAGGTTCCGATTTTTTTTTCTGAACAACGGAACCCGAAAATGTGAACTTTGTAAGTAAACGTTCACTAATATATAGCGCTATAGAGAACACTTGGAGTTTGTATGTCAACGTTTCATTTGGTCAAGCTAGTAATACAATAATTTTAACAATTTCACAGCGTTATAAGACTTGAGATAAGCTGAGATATCGAAAAACGTGACCGTAATGTCATTGATGTTCATAACACACAGGGGAGATGCCTCATAAAAGCTTTAAAATGGCGATTGGCTTCGCTCTTTTGTTTGCAACTCGCTTCTTCAGTCCGTAGAGAAATGGAAATATTATATTTACGAACATTCTCGTATTTTTCTTTTATGTTCTGTGGCGTCGCATTTTCTATTCCTCGGATGGTTTATTATAATAAAAATTTACTAGTATTTTTCCCTCAGATAAGATCTTAGTAATTTAGTAATAGCTATTATGTTATCTTAGAAAGTAAATACTATTTCAGTCGCGTTTGCAGAAGAAGGAGTTTAGCAGATTGACTATATAACACATTATGTTTTTTTTTTGTATTTACGCGATTACATCATTAATAATTTTGGACCGACTTACTAAAATATTTTTTCGATTTACAAAAGTATTTTTTAAAACTTGTATTAAATCACTTACGCAATCACTGCTGACGCCTCCCATCATCTTCTCCTCCAACAGGCTACAGGAAACTCACAACCGCACGAAACATAACAGAAAATTATATTATAAGCCCATTCGAGGAAAGAAGGACAGGAGGGCAAAGAATCTACACTACAATAATAATGTGTACGTCTATGGGGGTTGTCCGATATTTTCCTCTGTCTCTCTATGCTATAAAAATAGTATTCGTGTAGTAGGTTGCCACAAATACCAGATATATTAGCACGTAAATATGTCTTCCATTACTTCCAAATGCATCGTAGACATGGAGTGAACGTGTCAGCGAAATAAAGAAAATGGACGCTCTAGCCATGTGATTATGAAGAAAGATGCTTAGGGAATTGTGGACTAAATTTCGTACAAACAAGTCCAGTTTAAAAGAACTCGGCGTCTGACAGCGGCCCCTATCTATAGTTACAGCACACATTTGGCCATGTAACACGGTGGGGCAGTGAGTGAAGAGGTATAACGTCTAATAGTGCAGGGAATAGCCGAAGGTACAGGACGCGCGGTAGGTGACGGATGAGACGGGCAGATCAGATTAAGGCTAGGATAGAATGCCCTGAGCACGTGTGTGCCAGAAACACGGAGGACGGCTAGAGTGGCATCGACTCTCAGCTTAAGATAAAACAACTTACAAAAAGAAGTAGATTGTATTCCTGCTATAATATTATGGCTAGCCGCTAGCCACTAAGAAGATGACCAAAGTTTGGCTAAATGACCACTTGATATGATTTCTTATAAATGTGTGCATAAACAATTTAACCTATATATATAAAAGCTAGACCAAATAATTGATCTATAAACAGTTTCATGAATATAGCGATATAAAATGTTCAGGTCTTATGTTACTGTGAGGAAACAAAAAATCTATGCGACATTATTTTAATCGCGGCGCAGTAAAGATTTTACGTTCGTAGCACTCGTCATTACACCTCGGAGATAACGTCAGATTTTATATCAATTATAATTAAATATTGCACTTACCTGAGTAATCAAAGTAGTATTTCTGGTGTGGGGGTGTATTGATGCGTTATTGCTCAACTGAGCCAATGGGGAAGTACATTTCAAGCATACGGCACTGGCGTGAAACAGATGATACAATTTCGTGAGACATGATTTATCGGTAACACAACTAACGTGGTTTCAAAAATGACATAATTGTCACTCTCTTGTCTATATTTATAAGTAAATACTCAATAAGGTAAACCCACTTAATAGTCTCGAAATAGAATTGTCTAATGAAAGATACATATTAAGCAATTTCATAAGTGTTACATTTCTACATGTCTACTCCAATCTCAGTTAACACATTTATATTAAACTACTATCACCAGCATGCTATATAGCCTTGACCTTCCTCGATAAATGGGCTGTCAGAAATACAAATATTTTTTTTAAATTCAGACCAGACACAGAAAGAAACAAACGAACTCTGCAGCTTTATATTATTAGTATAGATACCAAACGTACATGAATCACGGGCAAACGCTATATATTCATAGCTATAATAATTATACGTAGCATATTAAAATTATAAGATATATTTACGTAAAGTATACACATGCTAGCAGGGTTGTACGTCAACAGATTTACGATCTCAATTAATCCTGTCGTCTCGTAGGGAATCAATAATGTCACTGACCCTATCTCCGAGGAGTGTCGGTAGTGTTTAAACGTTCGATAGTTTAAATATTCATAAAACATACTTTACATTCGATTTACTAAAATATAGCCGTAGTAACATCATCACAATCGATCAAGTCCTAGCTGGTCTTCCAGCAAGGCACAGCATTACGTTCTGCAGATGTTTATGGGCGTATGCAGCAAGTTAGTGGAAGGCTGCTTTATTCTCAGATTTCTTAAAACTTTTACACCGTGAATCAGAAAAATCTTTTCACTTTGTGTTCATTACCATTAGCCAACCATCCGTGTACTCGATAAGGCATTTATTCCTTTGTTCTTTAAATTCTAGATAGCGAATCGGTGTTCTTTGTAAATAAAAAGTGGAAACGCAACAAAAGTTCCGTTTTACATCAAACAAAGGCGAAGTTAATGATATTTAATGCTATTGGTTTACACCGTAAATAAAAATACGTGAATAGCTGTCGGTAATGTAAGCGAGGTACCTGGCCGGTCGTTCCGGCCCAATTCCGCTGCAATGCAGCAGTATCTACACGCATGGTGTGGTGTGTGAGTCCAGGTGCCCCTAGGTGTAAAGGAGGAGACAGCATCTGCTTATAGGCTTGTGGATATTTTTGTGCGACAGTTCACTCTCTGAACGGTGACGGTCCGTTTACTCCCCTTAAATTAGAAATAATTATCTAGTATAACGCATTAAGTTTTTATTTAATTTTTGTACGTCTCTGTTTCAAATAGATATTTAACGTTTATTATAAAAAGTGTTCTTCTATAGCTAATTTTCAGATATATTTAAGAACTGCCTCGTCCGTGAGGTACCGCGCTACAGTATTTAGCTTTCTCTTGCTATTTGCTATTCCTATTTGGACGCGCTTATAAATATAACATACTGTCAACGCTTAAGAGCTTTCTCTATACGTGTATCTTGATATGAGATATCATTTGAAAATGCTTCATTTAAAGTTATGAAATATACTACCGTAAACCCACTATGACACCAAAATCGTCTTTTTACACGTAGCAAAAGCATCTGACATGTATGAGTGTGGCACGAAGGCCAAATCTATAAAATGTTCCTCGGTGTGCCGGACAAATTAGTACAAACCATGAA
The DNA here is from genome assembly GCA_017140195.1 of Eumaeus atala. Taxonomy (NCBI): domain Eukaryota; kingdom Metazoa; phylum Arthropoda; class Insecta; order Lepidoptera; family Lycaenidae; genus Eumaeus; species Eumaeus atala. Next base: position 48,126 of record JAFELO010003805.1, read on the forward strand.
GGCCCATCAGACCAGCAGATAGTCCAACAATCCAACATCTCCATGAGGCCCGCACCGCTCCAGGTGGGTGGTTCGATGGAAAATAGAGGTTAACGTACGAAAACGCAGCAAAATCATGCCTTCCATATCCCTTTACGGTAATGTCCCCAGGGCTCAGTCTGTCTAGGATCTGGACGTTACGCTAGACCGTGCTCGCACCTTCACACCGCACATCGAGCGCGTTAGAAAGAAAGCACTATGCGTGCTGCAAGCATGCTGACAGTTTTTTATTTTTTTAAGTTTAAGTTTTTTAAAACGTTATAAGTTTGACGTGTGTGTATGTGTGTGTCTGTCTGTGGCATAACGCATTGCGCTTCAGGTACTAGACAGCAAACATAACTTTATATTTATTATTTTTGACAAATTAAGAAATTAAGAGATTTAATATTTTGAATATATTATATACATATCAATATGTACGGTGACGTGGTGACGCGGGGCAGAGATTCGGGTGAACGATATGAGGAGAATTTTTATCAATACCTAGGATATACGACTAGAATCCGGATACAATTTTTTTACGCTCTCGTCACTCGTGGAGTAAGTGGATGAAGCTTACTCAACAGGTCAGGCGTGCGTGGAGAAAAAAATCACTTAAAAAAATATAATACATTTTTTTACATTTCCCTCAAAACATGACTCTTGTGAGGAAGTTTCTGTGTCGGGCAAAACTGATGAGATCGTTGCCAAAATTCAGTTTCGGTTGGACACTAATTGGCAAAATAACAAACTGCAAGCGTATTAATAATTGAGAAATGATTAATAATAATTATATTCGTAGAATTGAATGTTGTACAATGTACAGTATTCTATATTCGTGTGAACCTCTTAACACTAAGGTTGTCCTTACTATCAAGCATTGATACTTGACAACCTACATACAGTAGTGCGATGTAGTCCAAGTGGAAGCGCCTTCGAGGGGCGAATATAAAACTGGCCCGCGTTCGCAACAAGTCGTAATGTAATTTATTCTATTACTGTACCTAATGGCTACCTACTAAAAAGTACTTAAACACCCACTCGCGTTGCTGTAATACGCGAGTAGCGGGCAAATCGTTGTCAATTGAGCCAATTAATCGTCCAAAAAACATTTAGTATCCTTATGAATTATTGGTTTTCAGCTCCCGTGTAATATTATGATGAGTTGTCTAGCGTTTCACGTTTTCTGTGTAATTTGGCTTCGAACGCGTGATATTGTTTTGCAACACTTCGCCTAAGTCATTAATGGACTTGGGTCGGTGGTTTGCGTCGTGTCGAGCTTAGCTTTATAATCGTACCTAGCGTTGTTTTGTATTAGGATACTGAGAGTATTAAATATCATATCCTATTTTATATCATTATTGAATATCCATAATAATAACTGAAAATATTGTATATAAGCTGTTGCTTGCGACTTGGTCCGTGTGGTTATGGGGATCCAGCCATCAATATAAATGTTGGTAGAACATATATTGTTGCGAAAGTGGTTGTTTCCACCTAAACCAGTCCAAGTATGTATGTCTTATAGTATGTTAAGCTTCAGACTCCTAGCACATACAATCATCGCTTTCTTACAATATCGTGTCTTAATGAGCAACTACATTCTAAAAATTAATCCCATCTATAATTAGGAAATACTTTGAGCTTGTGTGACGCATAAGGGAGTCAATAAGAGACCTTTCATATTTATGGATGTGGATAGATAAATACAGATACATACTTTATAACGGAAGGCTCCGGCCTCCAACCGCAGACGCGTATCTATTTCAGACTCTATATAGAGTGTTATGTTTTGAATATGATAATATTATGCTGAAATACCAATAACTTTATTGCCTTGTGGTGGTGGACTTAATGTACTTGCCCTTAAACAATAAAAAGTAATCCACGTGGGACATAAAATGTACAGTACAACATAAAATATATTCATATTTTTAGTAGCTCTAGAGACAAACTAATGTTTGATCTTTTATCATCGTAGTAGAGGGGGGCTCTTCCCGCCCAACAATCGTTAAATTTTTAAGATTTGAATATGGTGTGATGTTGCAACCTATTAGCAGATGACACGTGGCACTGAAATGGCTTATAGTAAGACGCTTCACAACACTTATAACGGGGAACCACACACCCCAAACCACGCCGAGTCTTCGCCCCACTTGAAGTGTAAAATTTTTAATATGTAATATTATGCACCAAAACCGATTGCTTCCTTCCTTTTTTTCTTTAGCCTTATTCTAAGGTTGTGGAATAAATGTCACTAATTACATAAAAAGGAACATATTGAATTTTTTTATTATAACGCACTATGACAACTTTTTTGAAAAACAAAAATCTTGACTATAACTAACTTCAGGGTGTCGGTTTACGGTGACTTTGTGTGCGCATGGTAAAAAATTACTCTCAGAATGATTTGCAAACGCGCCGAAAGAAGTGAAACTTCAATAATAAACGACACGCGACAGTTGGTATCTACAGACGTGTGAATTCAGGTCAAAATATAAATGAATAACGTTGCGACACACATTGTGGCGAGGTGCCAGGCCTGTACAGATTAAAGAGCAAGAGAGGCCTCAACTTGATATCTTCAAAGGCTCAAACACTTTTATTTACCAAATTATGGCTTTGTCGTGATATTTTGTAAGTTTAAGTGTTTCCTACATATAAACCAATGCTTATGGCAAAATTTCAGGTTAATAAATAGATTCAAGAAATTTTCAAAAAAGATAGTTCTCTTACGCCCTAAATCCGACCCTGCCATAAAGTTCATTCTTATCGGGAATCCCCTATTTTCTATGTGCTTTCTTAACAAATTAAAACATTCTAATTTTCATATTTCGTGTTATACTGACAACACTTCTCATTACTCTTCAAATTATAATAACTTTTCTATTCACTATCCGATTTTCATCAAACAAACACTAAATGTTAATAAGCTGTATTAAATGATTCTTGTCCGTAGCTCCAATGGACCCATTTTTATACTTTTAAGAAAGCAGCAAGCCTGTTAAAGCTCCGTAGCCTGATAGCAAAAATGCTTGATAAATTCCTCATGTCCATCTGTTCGCCCATTTAACTCAGATTTATTGGGTATTGTATTTGAAATTTGGAAGGTGATGACCCTCCCCACAATGATATTGTATGAGTTTGAGTCGGTTCATACATATTAACGTGAGATGAACAATTTTTCGAGAGGACATAGCAACAAAGGGGACATAACACGAAAATATTTTGCTACTACTTTGGGACACATTTGTTTCTGCAGTAAATGTAGCAAAAGGGTATGAAAAATTTGATTATAGAATTCAACCAAAAACTTCAAGGGCCGATCGACTGGCTCTTGGCCGGTCTTTTTTAGTTATTTTCGAAATCCCAAGAGTAAGATGTAAGATATAGTTAATAGGGCGTTGACTGCGCCAGGACAAATGCGAGAAGATCTACTTCCCGCATTCTTCTTTGCGTTTATCAAAAGATTCTGTCTGACGGACCGACCGTGACTGACCGACAAGTGCTGCTGATGATAATGAAGACACTCATTAGAGGACGAGATACAAAGAACTCCAACTAATTAACACATTCACAAACCACATAACAAGCGACAGCAAAGCTGTCACCTCGCGGCAGTAACACGGAAGCGTAAGGTTCCGCCTCAGCCGTGTCGTTTTTTACAGCTACAATGCAGGCTGCGCTGCAGGCCCTTGCTAGTACTAAAATGGTGATGAGCTTCACAGATAGTTAAGGTTCAGCAGTGGGGAGACGACAATTACATCTATTAACTTTAACACTGATTTATTTCCTCCCAAACTTAAAAATAAACTTTTGAAAACTAAATTTTATGTAAATATTATTGTGTAGTATTACCATATTACAATAATGAAATATAGTTTATTGAACTAAAAATACACAGACATAGAACATTGAACTACAAAATATTTAAATTATGTTATGGCCATGGAGCGTGGAGATGAAAAATGACCGATACATCAAGTATGCGTCACCGCCTGTGTTCAAGGCGGATTAATTTTGATGTGTTTAAATAATAATAAATATAATTCTAGCGGAAATTCGATCAGTTAGGTATCCCATGAGTTAACATCTGCGCAGGACGGAGGTATTATAGGGCTCGAATGTATACGCATACACAAAAGCGTTTGGTGCGACATTCTGAGACGACAGAAGGAAACGCGCAAGGCCGACGGCTAACGTGTTATTCGAGGTACGGGGATGTAATACCGTCAACTCAGGGATCTTTGAGTTAGCGCTTATTCATCTCTGAAACGCCGCCCACGCCTCAATGGGGTCATGAGGACCGACTCTAGATATTAGTGGACATATAAGAGCACTAAGGGAGCTAATATGGAGCATGAAGAGCACCCGCCACATACACACACACACCCATACACACATGAAGAGCACCCGCCACATACACACACATACCCATACACACATCAGTGTCGTGGCATTTGGCACTCGGTTGTCTCTGGACACACACCGGGCACTGGCGTGAAGATTTATGTGTATATGCGTATTTATTAAGGAGCTTTGCGTGAAAGACATCCATACACACTTCGTCATCATCATCATTATCGGCCCTTGTCGGTCTACTGCTGGGCATTGGCCTCTTTTAACGCCTTAACGCCAAGACGAACGAAGGAAGAAGGAAGGAGGAAGGAAGTACAAACATACACATTTATACATTTAAAGAAGGAAAGAAAGAAATTTTATTTGCTCGAATATGGGTTAAATTATTTTCATTGCAGGCAGGAAGTATTTTATATGAATGGTAGTGTTAGATTAAACCCGAAAATATCATTTGTTTTAAAAACCCATTTTAGTGTAGTAAGTGAAAGTTATAATAAATTGTATCCGATGGATTCAGACAAAGAACGAAAACAATTAATTAAATAAGTGTTTAATATCTTATGTCAATGTAGATGTCATATTCATAATAAGCTATTTAACATTTCTCCTAACGACAAGTCTTAATCTAAGTAACAAGGAGATAAATAAAGAAAATTATCACTTAGAGATTGATATCTTAAGTTTACACGAATGTTACTTATTACAATAAAACTACTTTTACGGATTTTATTTGGTTTGGTTGGATTATTTGGTTTTTTAATTATATGACTATCCTGACGTTTCAGAACTTTTAACTCTTCGGGTACTCTTAACAAATTATGACATCAGGATATCAACTCAGTCTAAGTTCGCAGATTCCGTGACCGTGGTTGCTGTAAAGCTTCTGAGACGTCACGCTAGTTGAATAATTAAATAAACCGCGATAGAATCATTAAAAGTAGTTTTATTGTAATGAGTAACATCCGTTCATATGAGCATGTGCGTCGAAAAGGCTTCGATTGTTCGCTTGCCCCCTATTCTATAAAAAAATTATAATTTGGCGTCAGTAATCGTCAAGAATTACTTCGTTGCATTTTTTTTCTACTCAAATAAACAAGTGAAGCCGATATAACATATACCCTTGAAATTTTTATTTAATAATGAGTAAACTTTAAAGTGAAGTATTAAAGTTTGAATAGAACATGTCGTGTTGTTCGTTGTGACTGGGAAGAAACTCCAAAGAGTTAATCAAAAGAATGTGGTCACTAACACGAACTGCAAGAAACTTTTCTCTTCGTTTAATTTTATTCCTTTCTTTACGTCGTCGTTGAGAAAATGAGCGCAAGTTCTAGGGGAACTTCGTAACAACAGGAACAAGTTACGTTGGATTTCCTTATCCTTTAAATGATGATTATTGCGTATTATGTTACCCGGCACGACTATCCTGACATAGACCTCACACAAAATACATTTGTGTTGGATTTCATGTCGCGTTTCGTGCGGTCCCGAGGCGGAGAGCTGATGTTTCGGGTGGTAGGGAAAAGCAACGCGTAACCTTCCAGTTTACGTATGTTCCACTATTTCTGACGTCACCAATGAATTTATTAGCTATAGTTGACCAGTAACATGGGTTAATTGGACCACTAATGCAGATTCTGCTACATTTATTCTGTATAAGTGTATATACTGATGGGACAGATTTGATCATTGGCTGAGTTATAGATTAAATAACTAAACTATTAAACAAGCAATATGTAAACGGCTCAAGTCCCTGTAAGCCTGTCGATCCCATGACTAATAGCCCGTCCAATAGAGGGATAGGTTTACCCCACGTAGGGTCTTGGAAGCCGTTCGTTATTTGATGTGTTAATCAGGATAAAGCCTCAGCATTTCTTTCACTTTAGTTATATCTTCCTTCCGCGTCGAGCCCAGGGTAATGGATCGCAGGCTTACAATTGCGATATATTACAGGTACACAATAGCAGAGAAAGACTCTGATATGAACCAAGGAGAATAATAGAAACGTGGGTTTTATACCACTGAAAGTTAAAATAGTAAATACAATAGTGATTTTTATTGCTTACTGCATTATTATTATTATTATTAATCATAGCTTGTGTATCTCACTGCTGAGCAGAGGTAGGTCTCTCTACTCTCCACATCAAGAGAGATGTACTCCGCTTAGATCTATATCGGAAAAAACCTTCCTATAGGAGGTCAAGTCATCTCGCCATCGCCGACGGAGACCGCCGCGTGGTCGCCGGGCATTCTGGGGGTTATATGTTAAAATATGTTCTTTAGTTCCTTTTGTATGTCCCTTGTGGGTGGGCACGAGACCATCTCATGTTATGAATATATTCGTAAGATAATTTAATAACAGCATGTGTGGATGGGAAAACTCAAAATGCTTGTATATAGTACTTGCAATATGCAATAAATATTTAAATTAGTTCAGGAACGTGTTGCAGTGAGTACTGTGTACTGGGCGATCGTTCATAGCCACAATGATTACGTCAGTGAAATAGTAACACCGCATGACCTGGGTACGTAGAGCCCTAGACTTAAGGGAACCCTAAAACAATATAGTTCCAACGAGATAAAATTTGTAGTCTGTTATTTAAACTTGGTGCAAGTAGCTGTTCCTATATATTAACATTCTTAATTCGTTACGAAGAACTCATTTTTGTGGGCCGCTTACATATTAGCCAAAGATTATAAAATATCCTTTCAATAATGTGTATATGAGAAGCAAAAAATAATTACAAGCACAATAAACCTGTTATATATAAACCTATAATAACTATCTGAAAAATGTGTACAGTCGGACACAAATATTTATACATTTAGTTTTTTTTCCACGATTATAAAAGTTCTCTACTGTAGAAATGTAAGTTACTGAATACCCAAGTTTTAATTTATAATCGGGTTTTTGTTCCCATTTTTTTTATTTCATATTTTTAGTGTATATTATATTAAAATTTTAAGTTGTATATAATTTTGGTATCGTGGAAAATATATACAGCTATACATTTTAATCATTATAGTGCTCCCTTTTTATGTGTTTTCTATGAAGAAATTTTACTATATTTACGATTTCAATTCAATTTCAATTCTATACAACAACCGTCGCGAGTACTAACGGGACAGTGAATGAAACAAAATGAACTATCGCTGTCATACGGCTGCTTGTCTGTTCGCTACAGTTTCTTCGTATTATTTTTTAGTCTTCTAGTAACAAATGTAATACAGTTTTAAACGAATTTCTCCGAAAACAAAGGGAAAATTTCTTTTAGTTCCACAATTAATTTGCGCTAGAATATTCAAAGTTTGATAATTGGAACTCTATAACAAAGCAAAATATCAATTTCAATACATACATTTTTCATTTTACCTTTCAAAAGAATTTCATTTAGTTATAGTTTATAATTGTTACATTATTTAGATTAAATTTGTGAAGTCATCAATGTATATCATTAAAGTGTGTTTTTTTAAATTGAAATAAAATATATAGGGTAGATCCATGTGGCAGTAGTAAGGGGCCAATTTCAGGAAAGGGGGGAGAACTGTGCTATACGAAACAGTAACTCCAGAGTTTAGAAATTGTTTCTGAAACTACGACGCAGTTTTGCTACTGCAATCGGACCGCGATTTCATATTTTTGCTATATGCAGAAAATTAAATATCATCATCATCATTATCAGCCCTTATCGACCCACTGCTGGACTTAGGCCTCTCTCAATGAACGCCAAGACGACCGATCTCGATATTGTTACTCGCGTCCATCCCGGACCGGCTACCGGACAGCGGTCGCGCCGAGTGATTACCTTAAATGGACAATTGTGTACTAATAGAATCTTTCAGTAAGGTGTGTAAGGGAGACACCGAAAATCACATCAGCGTCAATAACAAGAGCTAATTTAATCAGCCACTAAATACCGCGAAAATATAATATGCCTACAGTTTTACCTACTGTGGGTTAGTGATATAAATATAATTTACTATAGTTAATAATAATTTACTTTACATACAAATTTTGCCCAATTTACTGTCAAATTCCGTCCACATCTCAACAATTCATGGTTGACATATTTTCAGGGGTTTAGTAAAATATTTACTTATTTCTTTATTCTTGTGCAGTTAGCAGTTTTCGCGAGAGTATGAGAGAAATTGATGCACGTGCCACGTTACACGTGAAATATATGTTATCTTTTGCGTGTTTATTGGCGGTTATTTAATTTATATATAACACATTACTAGCTGACTTCCTACTTATTTCATTTTGTGTCATACAGGTTTCAATGTTAAATATACGTAAATGGAGGTAAATAAGATCGTGTGTCTATAGACATCGTTATCGTAACACTGTATAGACATTCAAAGTTATCTTGTTGGCGTCGCGTGAAGTGGCTGGTGGCGTGAGTGTTACGTCCCCTGTCGCCCGGACCCCGTGTGAAGCAGTGATTAGCACCCCCTTCTTCTACTTCAATCTCTTGGATAGATAAGGAAATAATTAATAATATTAAATGATAAGGAAATAATCAATAAAAATTGAAGTATTGAATAAATATCGCAATAAATAAGGAAATCCTTTGTTGTTGTCTTTGAAATTGAAAAAATATATAAAGAATTTGTTTTTAGTAGTAGACTTGTACCACTCTTAAAACAATAAAACACAGTCTCATACTCGTTATGCTTTTCGCTTTGGCAGCGATGCCTGTCGGTTATGTTCGTGTTCGCTCGGCTGGCAGTAATCAAGCGGACAGAGCGCACCGTGCAGCGTACTGCGGCTGTCACGAGCGTCCGATACAGCCGCTGAAGCGGGCCTCTCATGTAGCGATCGCCTTTACAACGTTCCTAGGAACTAACGGATTTATTGCTATCACTTTTTAGATTTAAAATTCTACGTATGTCATTACATTCGAATATGATGCCTATGAAATGCAACAAAATAGTACGTACCTAATTATTTGAAAAGAACTCTCTGACTGAACTGTGTACATCCCTACTCTAAACACACATTATTAAAGTCTCTAGAGCGGCCGAGCGGCTTTCCAGACTGAGCCCATATACTAAAAGTGAATCACTGTTTCACCCTGTTAGGAGTAGAATATCCATAAAGGCTTCGATAGATACCTCATTTCAATCAGTAACCAGTTGTAAAAAGTAAAATGTTTCTAACTTAAAAAATGACGGACATTCATGCAAAATTTTAAGCCCTATTTCACTATCTGAGGGGTACAGATTCCAATAATCCTTCTCTAGTGTAACTTTTACCTTATATTGAATAAAATCCGACTCTCCTCATCAAATTTAATTACCCTACCATTAATAGTTTTAGCTCGGCTATGAAGAATCGGTCATAACTGACTGACGGACACGTTATTAATTAGTATATATAAGGCATGGGCAGAGGGAACCAAGGGTCACATGATACGAGGTGCTGTGTTATGAATTCAATTCACATTTTAAACGAGGTAATGGCAGGTGCATGTCTATAGAACACATGTGTACCTGAAGATATCATCTACATCATCAACATCAGCCCTCATCAGCCCACTGCTGGTCACGGGCCACCCTCAACGAACGCCAAGACGACCGATCTCCTGCTACTCGCATACATCCCGGACCAGCTACTGTACGGAGATCGTCATCTCACCTGGTGAACGGTCGACCAACACTTCTTGTCCTAAACGCGGCCTCCACTCCAGAACCTTACCGGCCCTAAAGGTATGGGATGTTTAAACTACGATTCGTAATGTACAATAACTCATGGGCTCTTTTCAATTTAATAAATTCAATGATAATTTATTGCATGAATAAAAATATATGCTATGTACATTTAACAAATTTTTACAGAAAGGATAACTTTAAGCGGATGTAATGGCGAAGTCCATTCAGTTGGAATGATTATATTAAATAAGGCAAAAAAGAATAGTAAAAAGAAACGTTTAGAAATTAATTCATCTACAAAAAATATTATTTGGTTGGAATAGTTAATTTGCGATTGGAGTGTTAGGTTTTATTATATAAATCCATGACCTACGGCCCCACTTTACCCTACTAAATTTGGTTACATGGGCATATTCACCGAGTAATATATACTAAGAGTTTCACTGTGACAGTTTAATAAAAAAATAAATATAAAGGCATTTTAATATCCTGGATAATAACAAATGAAACTCTGAGCCTGTAATGGCGAACAGCTATGCAAATGCCGCCGTGAATGACGGCTATTCCCACCGAGAACCTGCTACGAGTTGCGCCGGCTCGCGAAATGTGTATCGAGCTGGCGTCAGGGCTACTAAACATTGTAAAATGATTTCACCGGCTTGATGAAACAAGATATGTTGAAAATGAGAAGAATAAGATAAAATTCGAAAGAAATTATTTCTAGGAATTTGAATAATAATTTGCAATTTGTCATTGTGTATGTATAAGAACTAGAGAGTGTGAAGGACGCTTAAATTCCGTTTGGCGGATCGTATGGTACATGCCCCGGTGTCATAATGTAACACATCAACATTTATAAGTATATAACATTAATAAACGTAACCCTTCTAATTTCGTCATGCCGATTTGTCCGTCTGTTCGTCTGTCCGTCCGCCCGTCCGCCCGTCCGCCCGTCTGTCCGTGTGTCCATCCACCTGCACGTCCGTCTCTTCATCCGTCTATCCGTTAGTATGCTCATCCGTCTGTCAATAAGTCTGTCCTAGTAAATTTTACTATTGAAAGTTAGACTGTAGGTGTATTCTATTAACCGCTACAAAATGACGTAGTATGTATTAGAAAAATAAAATTATGAAGTAGGATAAATTGAGGGAAATGTTCGAGAGAACATAGACGTATTGGGTGTCGTTGGACAGAAGTCTCTAAGTCATGGTGGTGGGGCTCAGTAGCCTGGGGTGATCCGAGACACCTTGAGCGGAGCTAATTGAATCGAGGAGGTGGCGGCGGAGGTGAATTAAAATTAAAATCCCCACATATTATTATGTCATGTTCGGTGTAACAACTACATATCCTTTAAACCCAGTCGTATACAGTGTAGTAATCTTTATCACTAGATATAGGAGGTACATAAATGTAAATATAATTGTAACCTACGTATGGTGCACCACAAGCAGTATCACTATTAAATATTTCATCGAATTTAACTACTTTCACGGATTATATCGCGGTTTATTTAATTATTGATCTAGCCACCCGTGACCATGGTTGCTGTAAAGCTTCTTAAACGTCGGACTGGATAAATAATTAAATAAACCGCGATAGAATCCGTAAAAGAATTTTATTGTAATGACTAACATTCGCGTAAACTTAAGACATCAAAATATTTCATCGAAAGTTATATTTATAGCAAGTAGTAAACAAGTTGCACGGGTTGATGTAGCTACTCCTGCTCCTCCGCGATTGTTCCTTCTGCCACGTCGAAGCACACAACAAAAGCTTATACCTAAAATACGCTTCCGAATCGGATATGGCCTCCGCGAGCCAGGTTTCGCTAATGAGGTGAATATCAGCCTGAGACGTACCAATAGCCGAAAAATTCATACAATTTTGTACGTAAGCCTCTTACATTTCGGGAAAATAAAAATAATTTACGATATTTTGTTTTCTTACACCTATTATAGGTGGTCGCATATTTATTTGTCAAGCTCGTTGCCCCGCTCGGACTCAGTGGGGCCACGCAATGCGCGTTTAGTGAGCGGCCGCTCGGCGCGCCCGGCACCTCTTCGAAACCACTCACTTATTTCAGTGCATTGCGGCCAGTTGTCGGCACTCATTGAAATATCAAATTTACTGAGTGGAAATATAAACGAAGCGTAGTGATCGTTCATTAATTGCAATTTATTTACTACATACCTACCTATCATGATGACTTTTTACCATAAATGATTTTAGAGTTTCTTCACTTGTGTTATGTTTGGTGCGTGTATAGACATTCCTATACATCGTCGTCCCAGTAACATTAAATTGTTGCGTAGGTCGGAATTCCCCTCACAGCGTGAGTCCCTTGAAACATTGCCATGAGCAACAGGAATTCAGGAATGTCATCCATGGCGACAGAATGTCAATTGATCGATTATATTTTATACTTTGGTGTATTTCATTAGTGATCATGGTATTTATTCTTGTCAGACTTCAATCTAATATGTGTTAACATTTACATTTATTATCGTAATTTATTACAAAATAATGTCAAATAGTGCTGCCTATAAGCATGGTAACTGTATAGTGTTAGTGTAGTTAGTGTTAAATATAAATAAAGAATCTGTTTTAAAAAATATAGTTTTACTTAGTGTTACATAGTTTGAATGTATTTTCAAGAATACTTGTTTATAGATATAGATTGTCATAATTATGTCATAATAGTCGCGCAAGACGCTCATCCCGTAAAATAGATTGAGTCTATTCAGGCAACAAACCTGCAACAGCGAATTATACGATCTAACAGAGTCACCATTACATACATACATCACGCACACAGAGAAAGATGCGCCAACAGTCTTACAGGGGTACAGACAGGACTGTTGTATATTTTTATTATATTCGTACTATTTGTAATATTAGTACTTTTAGCACCACAGTTTTACCTGTCATAAGCTAAAAAGTATTTTATTGCTAGTTCGAATGTACTATCAAGATATTGCTTTACGCAAACATGCATTATTGCTTATAAAGTAAGGTCTACTTCAATCAGCAATTCTCATGTCATTAAACGAGCTATTAAAATGCTGCACGTAATAAGTCTTTGCTTGTCATAAGAAAACGATTCAATTTTATTTATTAATTCTTAATAGTTCAAATGAACTAACTTGCAATTGTCAAGTATATTCTAAACTTAATTATACCTTGTCATGAAAATAAGGCTTATAATTTTAGAAATATCACTAGACGAGTTCAGTGGGAACTAATAAGAGCAAGTGCAAAGAATACTTCGTTATTGTTCAGCTGAGGGAATTAGTTCCTAATCACTCGTAGTACCTGAACTACACGAGACTAGCCGTTTCCGTTGTCGGGGACTGATACACCCTGAATGACTTGACGCAGTTCTTCGAAAGCTCAACACACTTTCTTACTTTTTTCGAGTAGGACCTTACTTTTGAAATGGAATAAAGGTGTACAATTTGTGATTTTTTTTTCCTTTAACAGAACCCGCTTCGACGATATTTATTGGCAGAAAATTAGGTAATCAACGTACCCCTGGGCAATAGGAATATCGGTTTCCGACATTTTATTGCCGGTAACTCAGCTTAAAATGGGCGATTTACAAAATGATTGCGCTAACAAATTTAACCTCCTACAACGCTATTAGAGGCTGTTGTCGTATTTTTACAGACATTAATTGTTGAAATTCGATTGTTACTTAACTTAATACAAATAGTCTCAACCGGGCGCTCTGGTATAACATTATGCGTTTATTATAAAACAATTATTTATAATAAAAGTACAAGTAAATCTTTTCCGTTCATAAGATAATACATTAATGAAGTTTGACAAGGATGATGATTGATTTTATTATTGAATTTACTTGGTAAAAACACTTCATGTAAAGTAAAGGATTTTTCTACACTATATAATCCAAGATTATGGCAGTAAACCCATAAGAAAAGCATTAAATATGTTTTCGTTGCTAAATACTCGTAACACATTTCCTAACTCTATTTGTTATACTATTGTGGGGAAGTTATCCATTATTACGCCTTAGAAATGTCTCAGAAATTGTAAAACAGAAGATCATAAACAGAAGAACAGAAGAAACAGAAGCCGCAGGTCGGTGATGCAATAGCAGATGTCCATCTAATTTACCATTTACTTAGATACGCCGCACTATTGACTGCGCTCATTCGCAAATACTTCTTGTTTCAATCTAAGTAAACTATGTGTGTAATGTATGGAACGTTACAATTTTGAAGTGTGGCCATGTGTTTTTTTTTGTAGAATAGGGGGGAAGAAGAGACAAACGAGAAATTGGAGCCTTTTTACGGCTATCGATGACCATGTGGCCCACCACGTTGCCCTTTTCATACCCCCCATGGGCCACCGGATACTCACAAATTGCGCGAAATGCAACACTGAAGTTGTCACTTTTCAGCGGTATTATGTGAGCGAGAGATAACTCCCCGGTCGTGCCGGCCCAATTCCTTTGCATAGCAGGATGTAGTGTCATGTATCATGCATGGCACTACCTCTTGCTCTAGAAATTATTTACTAAAATTATTCAGAAGATTCGATACCGCAATATTTGTTTCACAGTTCATCTATTTCGATGGAGCCAATGTTGAAAATAATTCCCAAATATTTCCTGACAAAATTTGTGCCGCAAATTTTTCGACAACAACAATCCGAAGAAAATATTTTCCGTACTAATGGTTTTATAAGGCATAAAACGTTTGGGATGACAAATGAGGGTGGTACGAGTCAGAAGCTTTAAAAATACCTCTTGAAACTTTCTATAAAAGGAAATATAATTGGCCTCTTTGTGATTGCACATCCACCAGTCGTATGTTGCTCTACTTAAAAAAATAAAAAATACAATTTAAACAACAATAGTAACAATGGCAATAAACCATATTGTAAAAAAGAAATTACCAATGAACGTATTTAAGTATTTTCTGGAAGCTTCCACATTTAGGAAAAGACTTGGACTGGGTAAGGCGATAGTAAATGAACTGTTAAAAAGTATATGATTTCATATGTTATATTATGGAAGGATTGAAGAATCGAGGAAGATCAAGACTGATGTGCCATGATGAGATTGATCGGGTCCTGTCCGAAGGTGGTGTCAAAAGTCTTCGCAACCGGCGTGTTTCTACTAAATGTTCGAGTTGTCGGCAAATAACGTTAAATAACTTGGTCGTCAATGACGAATCGTTGAGCGTAGCACATATAACGTAGAGCGAATCGAAGGCGCTCTACGTAGTATACGGTCAAATTAAAGGAGCTATTAAAGGAGGATATTGCGTGGTCCCTGCCCACAGGTGGCAGCAGTACACCATATGTAGTCCGAATCGCGTCCGGCCACATTTTAAAGTATGATTGAAGTACTGCTCGCTTTACTGAGCACACCCAGTTTCATTGAGGCTAATTTAGCTTTCGTTTCCACATGAGCGCGTAACTGAACGTTACTTAATATGTTAATATCAAGTATAGCGATACTAAATGAGGTCTAAAGGAAGGTGTTTTAAAAACGAAAAGATACCACGAAAAGTGACTGTTAAGCGGCAAAACGAAAGGTCTTGTCTTGTGGGGGTTAAGTTTGACTAAATTTTGTCGGCCTCATTCCGGGACTTTGGATAACAAATCCTCGACTTTAGACACCAGCCTGTTCCAACACTCGACGTGTTCCAGGGAAATATTCATCATTATTACCGGCCCTTGTCGGTCCACTGCTGAACATAGGCCTCTCTCAATGAACGCCAGTACCACCGATCACCTGCTACTCGCATCCATCCCGGACCGGCTACTGCATGGAGATCGTCTACCCACCGGGTGACCGGTCGCCCAGCACTTCGTTTTCTTAAACGCGGCCTCCACTCCAAAATCTTGCAGGCCCATCTGCCACCTGTTCTTCTGAGTATACGACCAGCCCGCTGCCACTACAGCGAGCCTATTCGTCGCGTGATATCATATACTTTGGGTTTCTGCCTTATGACTTCGTTACAAATTCTGTCGGACAGAGAAACACCCAACATAGCTCGTTCAAAGACCGTTGGGCTACCGCAAACTTGCCGACTAGTCCTAAATTAAGAGGCCATATTTCGGCCTTGTGGGTCATAACATGGAGAACGCAATTTTTAAAGACTTTCGTTTTCAAGCTCTGCAGTATAGTTCCGGTTCCAGGGAAATAATGGCGAATAAAATTAGAAGACCATCAGCTGTACGTCCGCGGCGGAAACCGTACTGGCGTTCGCTAAATATTTTATGATCTTCTAAGTATCGCAAGAGCTGCCAGTTGATAACGGATTTCATTATTTTGGAAAACAAACGGGGTATGTATCGGAACGTTCGCCTTTTTCAGGTATCGGGTGCACTAAAGCTGTCTTCTCGTCGGCCTCGCCAGTCCTGATTATCTCGATCGGTATAAGATATTGCCGAGACATCCTATACAATAACATCCTATACACATTTTATACAAGCGGGTATGCACCCGCTTATATAAACTGTGTTCAAAATCAGCTGCTGAGAGCTTATTATATTTTTTAACAGAAATCTTGAAATATCCAAATTCCATTAATATTTCATTTACATATGCAGAATCTACAGTTTGCAATTCCGGACAACTTTAAAGCGTCTGAAGGCTATGCAATTTTTAATTTTTGTACTCGTGCATATTCATATTTTTATACGTATGGGTCGCTGCCTGCTGCATGTCAGACTCAGACTCAGTATTAAATCACGATTAATACAAAATTGTTTCTACAGTGCTTCTGAATAATTTAATGCCATTACAATAAAACTACTTTTACGGATTTTATCGCGGCTTATTAAATTATTTATGTAGCCCGGCGTTTCAGAAGCTTTACAGCAACCATGGTCACGGGTGGACTGAGATGACAGATGTCCAGATGTACCTAGTTTTTAAAATTACCCGCAGAATTATAATTTTAGTTGTTCCGATTAACGCAAACAGTAGTTATTATATATTGTGCTGTCTTGAGGTGTTATGTTTACTTTTTGATTTGATTATGTTCACCACTGGATCCCAAGTAGAGGGAAGAACCCAGCCATCTTCTCTATTGAAATTTGGATGTTTTTTTTTTTATTTCAATAGCCTCACGGATCATCCTTGGAAGGAATCAGTGTTCCCTAGTGAGGATTTACGGTTTATAAAATCTAATGTAATGGCAGGGGCCAATTTCAGCATGCTCACAGACAGCAGATTTTGTAACTCGTCGGTGTTTCATATCGGCTATATATTCTTTAACGCGAGTTTCTATAGATCTCTTAGTTTGCCCTATATAGGAGAGTCCACAGTCACAATCAAGCTTGTACACTCCTGCATCTTGTAGAGGGATATGGCATTTCACTGATAGTAAGAGCTGACTAATCTTCTTTGGCGGCTTAAAATAAGTTTTTATTGAAGCTCGCTTGGATCGTTCCAATGAGCGTGCAGTGCTTGTTACAAGGTCAGTGTTTCGTGTAATAATCCTAAGTTCGACTGGGGTGCGGAAAAGATTGTGTGACGTGTGAAGATAAAGTAAATACATATTGAATGCGAATAGTGTTTACATTAAAGTGTAACGCAATCTGAAAGTATATCTTTTTTTAAAGAAAATCTTACGAGACTTAAAGATATAAACGCAAAGAAAAACTCGAGATACATTATAAATATTGACAACATTCCGGTGGATTCCTTTGATCCAGATTGTTGCGATGTCGAAATCCGAGCATGAAATCTAATTTGTCAAATAAACACGATGCTCGTTTTGTTTGTTCTCTACTGGTGTTAGAGTTGCGTAGTCATTTAAATTTTATTTCAGGAACTTTTGCACCAAACATGAAAATAGAAAACAGCCGGTCGTGTGGGAGTCGGACTCCCATACCAAAGGCTGCTTTTATATCGTTTTTATGAGAAAATGGGAAAGAAGAAAACTACAGGAAGAGGCGCTATTGCGCACGGGTTAAGGGGCGAGGGTGGTAACCTCGACCCATGGCACTGTCTCAAATTTGGTGAGGTGGTCCTTTGATGCGGGGCAACCCTTTTGTGCATAAGGCTCTGCCCTTGGGGCACAGAATAGTCATCGAAGTGCCCTGATGAATGGTAGTTCCAAAAAGGCAGCACTAGTGACATTTTGGGTATTAATCACTACAACATGCCGCGAGTCCCACATACCGCTGGAAGTGTCCAGTGGTATGTGGGACTTACACCGGCGTCTCACCGCATAAGAAAAGGTTCCATATCAACAGGAAATACGAGCGTGACAGCTTATAAAAGTTGATTTAGATTTGCGGGCGCTTGCATTAGTTTTGTATGACATGATAAAATTAAAGTAATTTACAAATTTTCCGATTTACTTGTACCATATTTATACTATTCATTATCACGTCTTTCTTCCTAATTTATTTGAAAATTAAAATTTACAGTAAATACTAATCCCTGAGGACGTAGAGTTTTTGTGTTTGATTATCGTACGATCGTCAAGATGTGTCCAAAACGACCGTAGCTTTCAATCGGAAACACATTTTTCCGGGCTTTAAGCAAATTCTGATCTTTATATCTATCCAATACTGGCCATAATTAACATTAGTATCAGCCTGTCTCTTTCATGAGTTCTTGAAGAAAAGGACTTAACAGACGTACAGATGATTCAATTATACATGGACCGTCTATGCTCTTGAGCTACGATACCCTAGAAAGTAATTATTCTTTTTAATTCATTAATATAAATGCTTGTTGAATTAGTTGATAACCTAGACTTTATTCGCGATTTCTTTAAACCGTAACAGTTGTGCGTGTCGTTCATGCGGATATGTTGATATTTTTATGTTTTATAATTAAACTTCTCCACGTTTGCCAGATAAGGCTACCAAAGGAAGGAAGGTCAGTTATCAAAGTTCGTGCCCACCCAATGTTTTTGCAACGCAGCAGTGCACCTCTTATAATGACTTCTCAGACACTTCTTAGAATTACCGTTACATTTTTTAGATATTAACATAACAAAGTTTAGGACATATTTCCTTTTCTTCGCAAGGCAGGTATGTAATGATCGAGATGTATGGCACTTCGTTCCCTCTGTCTACCTCATTAGGGAGCTGACGTGAAGATGTTGTGTGAGTTTATATTTCCTTTTCCGTAACGCATATTAGTTTTATTGTTCTCTATAAAACTCAAATGACCATTACAAAGTATCGTTTATCACTCGATGCTGATTTTATCAAGCCTAATATTTTCCAGCTTCCCCTGAGTAAACTAAGAGTATACTAATGAATGTATAATGAAGTTTTGCTTGCCTTTCCCCACGGTGTGAAGTTTGTGCCATATAAATATATTATTATTCAGTATTCCAATCTCAACATATTTACTGTTGTGAAATTTTCAAAGGAAAACACATTAACAAACTGTTAGAATTCTCACAAGGAGACCATCCACCGGTACAGTGATGTAACAAAGTTTTCATAAAGTTTGTTTCATGACTAGTATTTACTCATATATTAATGTTCCTTTTATGGAGGGGGGATAAACAAGTAGCCCGAGTCCTTTGACGACTACCAGGACATTTACATACGTATTATGCAGAATTTTTGCTTTTCTTCCCTTGTGCTCTCCAATGGTTCACTGAAAACTCACAAACCGGAAGAAACCCACAGCAATTTTACTGTCCTGGTATATCGATTCAAATATAGATTCAAAGTATTTATCACAATTAAGGCAATAATAAAATAAACTTGTTTAGAGACCGCAATAGCACCCCACTTATTGCGTTACGCAGATATATACATGCACACCACGCCATTCTTGATACCGTCATATTATATTTCTTCAATTTTCAACATGTGCTCCTTTTTAAATATTTATTTGTAATTTAAAAAATGGTGGCTCTGAAGCCGTTTTTACCACACTTTTACAAATATCGGGACTACTTAACATCAGGATAGTGGTCCGTCCACAATAACACGACTGACTTTTTATTTTAGGTTCTAAGTATATAACCCTGTTGTTCATTTCCCAGATTCTCGTATTATCTTTTGCGTTAATTATAAATATATACAAAGGTATGTAGTGCTAATTTCAATATGAACTCATCTATATTCTTTATTATCACTTTATTTTTCCCTGTTTTCGTTGTCTTGTTTGTCTATTTATTAATGTTTGTTATGTTATAAATTTTTATTCTGATATTGTTATTAGTGTCCTACATACGTTGGATAGATTTATTGTGTCTTAGAAATTAAAATAGGTTACAGTGGGTGTATTAAATAATGACAATTATGTATATGTCTTTGGGTATTAGTAGTCGCCATAACGCACCGACTGCTCGTTTACCCACTCAAAAAAATTACACACATAAAACATTACCTTCCTTCTGACTCCATCGATTACGAATAAAATTTGAGAGTATAATTACTTCTCAAGAAGTTTATATAAAAATATAATTACAAAGGGTTATCAGTGCTGAGAATAGATCTCGTATATCGGACACATCGACGGCGGCGGAGAAATACGGTATACTTGTAAATTTCACAGCATTTATTCTCTCACAGCGTTTGCATCTCCACAGCGGCCCGTCCAGGCTGTTTGGACGTTAGGAAAGCGTTTGAGTTCTACGTAACAGTCCAGTAAAATGCCGTAACGGCAAGGCAAACACTTCTCACATAACATCATACAATAAGTGATTTCGTATTCATTCTCAAGCATTTCGTCCTAAATGTTTAATTTTGAAACACACATTAAATACATTTTATCCCATACTGTTTCAAACATTATTTTAATGCAATGTAATAAGCCATCCGAACATCGCAACTGACACATACAAAGCGCCTCACATATATTTTCCACCTCGACGAGAGTAAACGCTGAAATCGACTAGTTGTGTAACTGGAACGCACCGATCCCTAGATGCGAGAAGGACGTTTACACCATGCGATATCTAGTGCAGGCATGAAATCACTTTACAGTAGTATATATGTGCGAGAGGTCTGTCTCCCCGGTTGTGCCGGCCCAATACTGCTGTAATGCAGCTCTGGATTACCTGGCACCAAAGGTCGCGAAGTGATTGTTTTACTGTCCCCTTTCGTGCGGTTTCCTTCTACTTTATCGCATCTACATAATCTTCGCTTGCGCGATTGTAAGTGGGCGTCGATTTGAGAAATTTACAAAGACGGGAATCAATGTTTAACGTACATAAAAGTGAATACAATTATCATGTCGCATGTATAAAATACTTTTTATTAGAGCGAGTTTCCTGGTGACTTTAGTGTAAATCGCAGATTGCAAAGAGGGCAGATAAAGCAAAAAGGATATTCTTTAAGAACATATCTCATGACGTTACGTGTCATCTGACGTGCTGCGTTCTTACCGCACCAGATCAGCATCGCCTCATTTGCCTCTAGCCTCGATGACATTATACGTCTACGTGTCATGCCAACGTAGTTTTCTTCTATACAAGATAGTGAGTAGCAGGGGACAATGCGCATCAGGGGACAGAAAGCAGCAGGAGAAAATGAGCAGCATTGGCTAGTTAGCAGCATAGCAGTGAGCAGCAGAGGACAGTACATTACTCTAAAAAATACGTTTCGCTAATTTTCTATCGACGCGAGGAAACGCATTTTCGCGCATCCGCCAGCCGTGGGTAGGGCCCAGTTGTTTGTGGGGCTCGTGGAACATTATAGTGCTGAATACCCACAAAAACCACAACGATTGCCATCAGTGCTGCCTTTGGTGGGCTCCTTGCCCCATATTCACAAGCACCTTCTCCTCC
>JAFELO010003810.1:0-32870 GCA_017140195.1 Eumaeus atala
GAACTCCGCTCGCACTCAATTAAACGTATACAACTATTCGGCAGATCTATTTGCAGTGAAAGATCACAGTCATCGTCGACTTTTCTTGAAGGTCTTTCACGCTTTGCCACAACTGCTACTCCTAATCTCCAGCGGCAGCCACTGTGAATGTTTGATGAAATCATCGCAGCATCGGTTCCATAAAATATAATCAGAAGAGACTAGAAGGAGTCTGGAAGTGATCTCAGTTTCTCCTCTTCCTCTGTCTACCGCTACATATGATCTTCACATAATACTTCATAAACAGTGATGCGATGCGCTGCGGTCATGTTCCTCACTTACCCGGAGTCTGGACTCGCAGTGGCATCACGGACCATTGCAGCATAGCCATCACTTGACGCTGGCATTACACGAGCGAGAGATGCCGTCTTGATGGTGCCAGCCGGCGGCTCTCGCTAGCTAGCTAGCTACTGGATGGATACGATTCCACCCCTACTATATTTTAGCGTGGCACGGGGTCGGAGTAGCTTGATAAAGTCGATGAGAAATTGTAGCCGGCAGCCAGCAGGTAATGCAATGAGACGTAATGTTAATATTTGCCACGTAACGAGAGAAAGTAATTGGTAGCATCGTGTGTGACGCCGGTTTCACCTGACCCCCGACCCCCGCTCGGCGACCGGTGCACAGGCCTACACCTGTACATGTACTGCACGGATGACTGGTGTAGTGGTCAGCATGTCCGGCCGCAGACATTGTCTGACTACTATCATTGAGCATGTGCCTCTTAGCTGCTGTGACAAAGAGGCCTTGTTTCTTCTAAAATTCTTTTTTTATGAAAGCGGATATACACCAGTAAGTAAAGAATTTGAAGCGTACTCTTTATCTCAGTGAATTTGAACAGTGCACAAGAGAGCTCGGTCCACACTCACAAGTTATACGGCAAGTGACACACACATTCGTACTACAATTCTCATTCCGTCGCTTCCTGGTCTGCGCACTACTCACTGACTAGTGACTCCTCGGGGTCGTCTAGTTTCCTTCTGACTGTTCTCTCTACATGTCCTGGCATATTTATAAAATTTTTGTAAAAACCCTTTATCGTTTTTCTTCGTAAATCACATTGTTAAGAAGCATTGAACTAGCAGCATTGCGCACTCGCATTACACTGGCGGGTAGACATTGCTACGCTGTCTTGTTATCAAAATTAAAATTCATGTAGCAGTAGGACTTTTTGGACTAGCAAGACACAAGACTGAAGACTGATAGTGAATACTATTACTAGTATGCCGTTGCGATCGTAAGTTATCGTTGTATGCTGTGTGCGTGCATGTTACAAGTAGTTCGCGGCGCACGTGCACGCGCTGCGTGCAGGAAGCGTCATGCGCCATTACCAGCCCGCAGCCGGGACGCAACACGCTCCGACTATACACTAGTTGTCTCCTAAACATGAGACACCTGATAACCTCACGTTGTTGCTTTCCTTTCGGTCGGTGCTATCAGATCCCCCCTCCCCTGTAAATAGGTGTTCGGTAGAAGGTACAGGTTATATTCTATAATGTGTGTGTTGCCTATACTTCATAGGTGGACGGTGTACCTGCGACGCGGGTGCGCTATGAATGCGCTATGACGCTTGTCACTTGTTCATTAGTCAATGCATTACGATACGATAATTATTATTTATATTGTTTGAGACTAATTCTTTTTCGTCAGTTTTGTATCCTTGTGGAAATGCCGTCACACCGGGTTCATGACCTTTGGAGATGTTTATTTATTCTTAATATGTTATGTAGTGTTTTTCATCTTACACTTTTTAAGGGTGAAAATATAATGTATTTCATTTCAATGATGCGCCTGTATTCTACGCGTTTATGGTGGTTTTGTCTTCGTGAGATATCAGGGGAACAAACATACAGTCAACTTATAACATCGT
Source organism: Eumaeus atala (assembly GCA_017140195.1). Lineage (NCBI taxonomy): Eukaryota > Metazoa > Arthropoda > Insecta > Lepidoptera > Lycaenidae > Eumaeus > Eumaeus atala. The sequence continues at coordinate 1,910 of JAFELO010003810.1, forward strand.
GTACACATGAGGCGGCCGCTTGTACCGTTAGATTCGCTTCTACGTGGGTTGTTCCAAGACCACTTCACGTATATTGCTAACTCTTTTAATTGGCCTTATGAAACTGTATATTTCTGGTTACGATGTATTTATTCTAAAACCGGGGTTGTAAGTCGCAACCCCACTAATTTCTAATCCTTTGCACCAAAAGTTTATAAATATTTTCAATGTACTAAAAAGCGTATCACGGCACAGCAGCTGTTAAATAAAACCAAGTTGTCCTTTTGTTTTTTGTATGTAACGATAAGAGGGCTATCGTGCAGTGGATTGCTCGGCCAACACCGACAGGAGCGGCGGCGGCGCTGCGGCAGGCGACGACACGCTCAGTGCCGAAGCCTCGATTATCTGACAAAACGACGACATGGTGCGGCGGCACTCGGCATTTAAATTTAGTATTTCGATACGGTATTGATACGCGGTACTAATCAATATTGTTGCAGGGTTGGGTAACGGGCCCTCTATGGTTCAAGCCTTAGTAGTTCAAGTAGCCAGTAGCCCGGGGTGATCCGGGACACCCTGAGCCAATTGAACCGAGGAGGTGTGTGCTCTTTTAGGTACCTCTTATAAGTAGAGGAGAGAAGAGAGCAAAAAAAATGAGGCGGCGCTATTGCGCACGGGGCAACGGGCGACAATGGGAACCTCACCCCATTGCACTGTCCCAAAGTGGGTGGGGTTGTAGTGCGTGACAACCCCATCGGTCGAGGTGGAGTAGGACTCTTAGGGGGCTAGCCGTCAAGGTGCCCTGATGATTTGTTGTTCCGAGGCACCTCACCAAAGGCGGTACTGATGGCCCTCGCGGTGGCTTTTTGTAGGTATTCGCCACTGGACCCCCTTCCCAAGGCCAGTGAAGGCGCGTAAATGCGTTTCCCCGCGTCAACAAAAAAAATTTTTGGTAATGGCGGAACTCCAGCGAGTTGTGACGTGTCATTATGATGCTTCCGTGTTTCTTGTCTATGGTGTAGTACTCTCGTCTCTGGTATGACATGCCGACAATTATTGCTCTTGGCGCTCTTAAGGTGATTCTGCTGTAATCACTGCTGCGGCCCCGTTTCATCGGGCATGTAAGTAGAGGGTCTCAGTAGGCGGCTGCATGGGTGTCAGTTGCGACATCGTCGCCACTTATATGCGCTCGTATCCCATGAGGGTAGTGTTTCCTAGTGGATAGGTTGCGATTTGGATTAGGCTGAAGGTGAAACCTTAATCGCTTTATTGTAGCGTCTGGTGTCTGGGCTCAGAGCCCAGAGCTACAGAGCGGCTGTAGCCTGTAGACGTACCCAATTGGCTCACCGGTAGTGCTTTTAGATTATTATCATCACTTATCGCCGCGACGCTCTTGAACTTGAGCATTGCTCACTGAACGCCCCGCTACTGGCGCGCAGCCGGACCCGCCTCCTGCCCGACCTCGACCACTACGCTTGTCCTAATATTTGCCGACGCCGCGTTATGTTTAACACTTGGATATCACTACTTGTGTGAGCATGTGCGTATGTGTGTTCTCAATTTTTTATTTTATGGTTCGCGTTACGTAGGTACATTATCTGCTCTTATTTTGTTTAACATTTTTAATTACATGCTCGGGTGTTTCATAAGAATTGTAATAGAAAGTGTTCCGTTATAATATAGGTACACACATGTAACATTCTTATAACGAATATAAAATCGCATATTAAATGATTCATCGCGACGAATTTAAAACATAACGTGACTGACCTTTCTATAGTAATCGTAATCACTAATAAGTATTTTAATACCGAATATCAACCTCAACGTTAAATAACAGTTGGGACAACTTAAACATTAACGTCCAATGTGAATGCAAATGTACAAGTGGCATATTATAGAATAATCGGCAGTGCTCTACTTGTAGAACAGTGTTTAGCGATGCCAAGGGAGACGTGACGCGGACTCGGCGCCATGTGCAGCCAGGAGCAGATCAGCCACGTCCTGGGGAAGATCAATGTGGTGAGTGTTTTTGTGTCGATAACATTTGTCGGGTTTGTCTAGTAGTCTACTGGAGCTTCACTCTCAGATGACCTAAGAGAGATCTTGTGCCACTTCCATTCAATTAACTAATGTGAAGTTTATAAAAATACACCAGTATTACATAAAAGATGGCCTGGACTCAGATAGCAATAGGATAAGCCGACCTGGACCGGCTTACATCTCCGACCTGGCGGGCGGACCATCAGCCGTCGTCATCTTTCAATATCAGTGGTACATGCAGACGTTTGCTTCTGCAAACGTATTTTTTTTAACTGTCATGAGTATATTTTGTTTATTATACGCTAACTGACACTAAATGCCAAACATTTGGTCACGATTTGTCACGTTCACACACACACACACATATATATAATTAAATTATTAAACATTATGTAAACATTATAATTAACTAAAATAATACTCGTACCTACAAGCCATAAACGTACGGCCTTCACCCGCGCAGAGGTGAAGAGCGGCGCTCGGCGCGCGGTTTGCGGCGCGGGGTTGCGGCGCTCATTGTCGCTGTTAATTATTATTTTGATTAATATTTTCATTGACCTGTCATTTCGTTTATTTATTTGATTATGAGTTATTACAAACAACGCCAAGTAGTGTGTGGTAAAGTTGCGCGTTTCTGAGTTGCGTCCTTGGGGACACGTGTCGACTGTCTTGCTGCTGGCGCTGCCGCGGAGTGTGCTCGGGTCGGGCGGCCAGGGGCAGACCACTGCCGTTACAAGACATCTACATACGCACGTACTGCCGCCCCTTTGCTACAGTCACACCGTGACGTATACACACGAAACGCGACGACATGGCAAGCACTCGTTCGCGGAAGGGCCTAAAAACACCTTAATTTAACTGCTTCAATCGGCTTATTCATCAAAAATCCCCTATACCGTCATCACAAATTTTCGTACTAACGTGTCTTCGTAGTCGTCCAGGCTCCAAGGCCTCCCTTTAGAATGAGGCAATAAAGATTTTCCTTGTATAATAGGGCTTGTGCCCTGTAACAGGACATGCTATAGTGCTTATATACTTCTTCAAAATTAGAGACTAATTTCACTTCTTGGCCATATTGACAAATTATTCTCAAGAGTCTTGACGAATTGTCTCACCAGAAAGCTTGACGAATTCCAGCCACTGGAGCAGGCTGGGTTTCGCGGAGGATTTAGCACCATGGACCACATTTTCACCATACGGCAAGTTGTACAAAGGACATGAGTAAAATCAGTCGCTGTGCCTTGTCTTTGTGGACTACGAAAAGCGTTTCACTCTGTCGAAACCCGGCCTGTTCTGGAAGCTTTACAGCGACGTCAGGTCGATTGGCGATACGTCGAAGTACAGAGAGCATTGTATGACGCTGTTTTTATGTCCGTTCTGATTCCGGGACGTCAAACAAGGCCAATCCAATTGCATCGAGGAGTGTGATAGGGGGATGTCATTTCCCCTAAACTGTTCAACAGTGAATCCTCCTGACGTATTGGTCTTAGGATGAACTTAGACAAGACAAAGGTCATGTTCAACGAACACGTTCTCCCCAGGCCGGTCAACGTCGATGGTACTATCCCCGAAGTTGTAGACGAATACGTCTACCTCGGGCAACTATTGCAATTAGGTAGATATTACTTCGAGCAGGAAGCCTATAGAAGGATTCAGTTGGGTTGGGCAGCATTCCGGAAGCTTCATCACATTCTCACATCGCCTATACCGCAGAGCTTAAAGACAAAAGTCTTCAAACAATGCGTTCTCCCCGTGATGACTTACGGGGCCGTAACATGGCCTTTTAATTTAGGACTGGTCCGCAAGTTTGCGGTAGCTCAACGGGCTATTGAACGTGCTATGTTGGGTGTCTCTGCCGGACAGAATTCGTAAAGAGAAGTGGCAATGGGCTGGTCACGCACTCAGAAGAACAGATTGCAGATGGGCCAGGTTCTGGAGTGGAGGCCGCTTTTAGGAACAAGGAGTGTTGGTCGACCCTTCACCAGGTGGGAGGACGATCTCCGTGCAGTAGCCAGTCCGGGATGGATGCGAGTAGCTGGAGATCGGTCGTCTTGGCGTTCATGGAAAGAGGCCTGCGTCCAGCAGTCCTGATAATGATGATGATGACACTTTTTACTATTTTGGAAATGAATATCACAAAGTAGGGAAGGCCTTTCTTATGATACCCCATGTTCTTTCGAAAAAATAACCTCCTTACAATAAAATGACAAATAGTGTATGCTATATATCATGTTGTAGCGGAAACGAAAAGATCAACGTGCCAAATTTCAAAGAAACGGTTCCCATAATCTATGAGTAAAACGTTTGTGACATACGGACGTATAGGCGGACATGACGAAACTATAAGTGTTCCATTTTTTGCCATTTGGCTTCTAAAGCCTAAAAAGCCACGTAAATGTAAAATTTTAGGTTTTCTCGATTACTCCAGGATCCCATCCTCAGGTTCTGACTTGATGAGGAGACGACGAAAAACATTTTGACAATTTGTATACCCTAGAAAAAGATGAAAATCGGCCCACAATTGGCCGCGGAATTGCATAACAAACATACGGGGCGAGAAGCCTAACCGGAATGTAACGTGTATGGTTTCGTAACTAGCATGTGGTCCCGCAGATGCCGCTGACGCGTCCACTGGCCGGTGACGTGCGGGGCCCGCGCCAGGGCTGACAATCCCATCCTCGCCCCCTGCACCGTGCGCGGAAGCGCCTCCGCTTCAATAACAAGTTAGGAAAGAGTTTCGCCGTCTCGTCGATGACTGACGATGAACATTCAGTACCCAGACTACGCTATGCACCTGACTCGCGTCAAGGTTAAATTTATTTCTTTGCGTGTGGTCATTCGCTTGAGATACATCTATACGTAGTAACCGATGGATTTCATGAGGTGCTTAATGTGTGTTTACACTTCAGAGAAGCCTACGGCTAATGGAGATAAAATGGTAGGATAACATGATCATTTTTATTTAATTAGGTACATATTTGTGGCATATATTATATTACGAGTATTAGCTAGTGTCTTTATGGGCAACATCTTTTTTGGCCACCCACCAGTCGCCGTGACGACAAGAGACATTTCTGTTCGTGACGAATTGTCCAGCTGCAGCCAGCAGCCAGCGGGCAGCAGGCAGCAGTCATGCGTTGCGTGTAAACATTTGTCACTACTTTCAATTATTTGAAGTGATATGTATAATCTATGATATGTATAATAAATATTTTCGCACAGGATTATTGGTAATTGTTTGGAATTTGAAAAGGACAGAATCTACACGACAATTATGTCTACTTCCTACTAACACACTTTTTTTTGTTTGGTCCGACCCGGGATTCAAACTCGGGATCTCACCTCTGTGACTGAACATGCTTACGACTGTACCCACGATACAGTGCTATTAAAATAATAGTGTTCGTGTAACGAGAACGGTTGCCTCAATCGCGATAAACGAGATACGCACTCCAAATAATTTAGACACGAATGTTTATGTTCACCCAAAAAAAGCTACAAGAAACTGCAAAGGAATGAGGAAGCATACGTCCAATGTAACACAACACTGAACGTCAATTTACGATAGTTGGGGTTAGCACTCTGCGGTAGAGCGATTGTGTAATAACTGTACCGATAGATCCGGGGTTGTTTCCGATTCTTTTTCAACCAACTTAACACGTGTCGTTGGAAATGGAAGTTTTTTTTTGTTATGAGCATTAAATGTGGTACTTCAAAGAACTTGGATTGTGTTTGTTAGTTATGTGGTACAGTTAAACTTTAAAGTGTACATCGACCTTGAGCCCGCTAAACATTTTGATCAAATTTCACGTTTCTGTCATATACACTGCAAACACACGACAAACAAGTCAAAATAAAACATTTTGCGAGCCGTTTTCCTAGTTCCAACTTACAACTGAATGTGACCTCTATTAGCATATATACTCGCAGTTTTTTGTTAGAGACACTTATATGGTCCGAACGAGACGAATGGGGATTCTGTCAGTCAACTAGTAATTGATTTGTAGTCAGATGAACATTGAAATGTGTGCGTGAGTTTATCTACAGTCGCGCCTGAATATCAGCTGAGCGCGTTTATTATGAGCTGTGTCAATATCTATACTAATAAGGCTGACAGTTTGTTTGTTCGTTTGAACGCGCTAATCTTAGGAACTACTTTAGGAAAAACTGTTGTGTAGAGTAGTACATTTATCAAGGTAGGCTATGGGCTACAGACCATGATGCTTCGTCTAAAGGGACCGGAGTTACGCGTGTAAATCCGCGGAGTAATGTTTATATATAGTAATATATATCATCAATCAACATAAACATATTACCAGCTTCTTGTTCACGAAATCCAAATTAGATTCACGAAATTGTTTTCTTGTTGTAAACTAGTACTAGATACATTAGATGCGTTGCTCCTTCACCCCGAGTAGATGCACATGTCATGCAATGAGACGACAGCGTAGGTAACCTTACGCCGGCATCATCTAAGCGAGCCAAGGAACGTCACTTCGCTTCAGTGCAAGACTGGTGAGTGGTGTCTCGGACCGTGTCGCGAGTGTCGTGTTAGTGTATATGCTGTATAGTGATGGGGAAGATCAGAAGATGAGGCAATTTACATGTAATATATATAATGTATATTTGCTGCGTATGTATATATTGCTGCGTATGTATATATTGCGTAATCCGTAACTCGCATATTTTATATGTTTTCTGTTCAGATGGACAATCAGACCGTGAAGCGTGTTAAGTATTCTGACTACTTATGTTGTAATAGTACTTTATAGTAGCAGTACGCCCTTATATTGTCTTTATTTATTAACGTTGTCTGCAAACATTACGCACTTAGAATTGTGCACGCGGTGGCCAGTTTTAATTACAGAAAGTAAAAACATAATGGGCCCCAAGCGACACTCCTGAGGGACAGCAGATGAAAAACATAATGGGCCCCAAGCGAGACTCCTGAGGGACCACAGATGAAAAACTTGTCGAAAACCCATCATACTTTTACATATCTATAAACGACACTCGATGGAGATGTTGTCTATATCTTTTCTACGAAATATCCCCCGTATTTTCCATTGACAGCACGTTACGCTTAGTTTCAATACACAAAAAAGTACCTACGTCATTACATTGCTAAAACAATGTTTAAGTCCTGGCTAGTTAAAAGGTTTAGTACAGCAAAATCATTAATTCGGTTCACCTCGTTAAGATACTTTAGTCATGTTTATTATTGCTTTACGACTTGTAACTCTGCTTGCACTTAGAGCGAGTAACATTCTAATATTATGTTCAGATAATGCTTTACATGATAGGTAGTTGAAGTTCATAGTTATGTGTGTGTTACGTGTAACAGTGGCGTAGTGTGTATGTCAGGCGGATGCTTTCCGCGGCCGCGCAATCAGAACTACTCCGCTTACGTATGTGTGTTATGTCCGTCGCCCAGAGAATATTCCCACGTCTCCCCCGGCGGACCCGCCGCCGCTGTCGGGAGGCCAGTTCCTCCGCTGTCCGTGGCGCGTCGGTGTTATCGCTCTGTCGCACTATTCTAACTTTTGTGCTAAAGTGAATTTGTTAGTTTGTTGCGCTTTCCCGCATAAACCGTCCAAAATATTTTTATGAATTTTGGTATTATTAACAGATGTAAACCCAAAAATATTAGGTTACCTTACACATGAAATTGGCGTCGTACTGGCCAATTTAATCACGAATTTCTCCAATTTGGTGAGGAATTCCAAGTTGAAATTTGTACGGCTATTTACTCATGTATTTGTGCTTCGATGACCTTTATCCATTTGTTTTTCCTTCTGCTTTTTTCAGTTTGCGTCACTCATTTTACAAAATAGAAAACTTAAAGTATCGCATTATTTACGAGTAATAGTTCCGCAGTGGCACTAGTGCTGCGGAAACGACTCGAAGAGTGAATGATGTGTATGTTCTGGAAATTTTGACCTGCAGAACAAGCGTCGTGGACGGCCTGTGACCCAAGTTGATGAAAAGTTGAAGGCTATTGTGGAAGCGGATCCATCGCAAACTACATCCGAGTTAGCTGCAGGCTGCGATGTTAGTGATAAAACTGTTTTATTTCACTTGAAGCGGGTAGAGAAGATTAAAAAGGGTGAAAGGTGCAAGAAGCAAAACGCGCATCGATCGCTGCCTTACATTACTAAACCCGGCACAATGATGAAGATATTTTAAACCGAATAACCTGCGATGAAAATGGATTGTTTACGATAACCGCAAGCGCTCATCGCAATGGTTGGATCCTGGCCAGCCAGCCAAATCTTGCCCCGAGCGAAAATGAACCCCAAAAAATTACTTGCAAGCGTTTGGTGGACAAGTGCCGGTACTGTTCGTTACAGTTTTCTCAAATCTGGCGAGACTCTTACGGCTGGTGTCTAGTGTCAGCTATTGCAAACCTGATGGAAGAGCTAGCGGCTACACAACCTAGGTTGATCTACCGCTCCACGCCAGAGCCGCTTCACGCTGGACCACACACTGCGCAACAGACGGCTACCAAATTAGAAGTGCTTCAGTTGGAAATTCTAAGACATCCTCCGTACTCCCCGGACGTTGCTCCAACTGATTACCATTTTTTTCGAAATTTGGATAACTTCTTGCAGGGGAAAAACTCAACTCCGATGGGGCAGTCCAAATCGCCTGCAAAGATTTTATTGATTCCCGTCCGACTGGTTTTTTTAGTAAAGGGATCAGAGAAATACCTATGAGATGGAAAAAGTGCATAGCGTGCATTATTTGTATTCTTTAATATAATATATTTAATTGATTACCGTAGTTCATTCATTGCTCTCTATGCACTTTTTCCATCTCATAGGTATTTCTCTGATCCCTTTACTAAAAAAACCAGTCGGACGGGAATCAATAAAATCATTGCAGGCGATTTAGACTGCCCCATCGGAGTTGAGTTTTTCCCCTGCAAGAAGTTATCCAAATTTCGAAAAAAATGGTAATCAGTTGGAGCAACGTCCGGGGAGTACGAATGAACTACGGTAATCAATTAAATATATTATATTAAAGAATACAAATAAATAATAAACCTAGTACAAATAGAACATTTTAAACCGACTTCAATTTAGTAGATGACTTTAGTAATGACTCTTGTCTCTCCCGATGTCACGAGCTGGGGCGCTCTTTGCGGTGGTGACATGAATTATTCAAACGGCGTCGCCTTCATCGCAGCCGGACAATTTATTGGTGGTACGTGAGCTGGTGTCCGGCGCTGACATAGTCCAACCGGATTTGTACCGGACTACTTACTGGTTCCGTTCTGAATTGGTTTATATTGTCGCATTATCTTTATTTTCACCGTCGAATCATCGAAAGGCCTTTCGCCCTTTGAGTGCAGATGATGCCAAACATGTGACTATTTCCGTTTCATCCAGTCTTCCTCTGATATAGTTTCTTCCGGCTCCCGAGACAGTCTACTTTTACTTACTTTTATTTTCTTCTGAATGTAACAACAACAACACAGTTTCATTCCCAGCTCCCTCTTGAGGTGACAATGAATAATTAAAAAGACAACAATAACTCATCTTTACAGCAGTTCCTTAATGCGGTGTAGGTTGTTATACCATTATCCTTGCATACAAGTACACTGGTTGCGAAGATTCTTGACCTTGAATAAAGCAACTCTCTCGGGTTTCCTGCGATTTTATGTTATGGCCATGTTGTGGCCTCTACCAATCCTGCCGGCACATGGTTAGAGATGGCGGGACCGGTGGGAGTGTGCGGTGGGACTGTCACCGGGCCAAGCAGTAAATAAAGAAGCCAAATAAGCTCTGCGAGGCTTTGCTTGTTCAGGGCATCTTATTAGCATTCCAAAATATAGCTTATTACCGGTTTATCTATTCATACGATCTCGCACCCGTTCCTCTGCTAAGGAACCGTTCGGAAATGGTCCATCGACGGCGTAAAATGTTTCATGTAAATTTATAAGATGTATATTGTTATTTATTATAAACATTTTTCTCTTACAGATATATACAATAAATAAACTCTTAAAGATACATAAAAACACACAAACACACTCGCACATAGAATGTATAAAAATTTTGTATTTCATTGTTCAGTGGTTGCTTAATTTATATTTTCAAAGTTACTATACGTAGTTATGTAAGCCTCACCATCGCTACCATAGGGATGGATTAATGCTTAGTCAACATCTTTTATGTTGACAGGCGTCCTCTAGACTAGAGGAACGAATTTACATTTAACTTGATGATCATTCAGCTGGATCCAAATTTGTTCAGTTGTCTACTTAGTACAAGTTATAACAATTTATTTTCAACTGTTTAATTAAGTTTATGTTTAAATAAATATTATATTTTTTAAATATTATAAGTTATTCCTCGCTCCTGGAAACTTGACTACCTACTTACCTAAATGGTTACAAAGTCATGTGAACTACTTACCTGCTACGTAGGAGTGGGACCTGCCACGAGTGTGCTCTCGTACTTACTACGTGGTCCCCTATCTCTGCGAATTGCGAATAACATATATTTTAATGTGTCTTCTAATGTTACAAAATGATATGACTATACAGTCATGTTGCTAAATAATTGTTATTACTTATTTAAACAAATCGCACGCTTAACGCACCAAATTATGCATACAATTTTGTATTTTTTTTTATCAGTGTAACATTTCGTAACAGTAGAGTTAACAAACGGCGTTGCGTTTCTGTCCTGGCTGCTCAGTCGCTTGTGCAGTGGTCTGGTGTGGGTGCAGTAGTGGGCTGGAAAGGGACTAGGATCGAGACTTATTATTAAACATGTGTAAAAGGAAAAAGTCCAGGTTTCCAAGTTGTACTTCGCGGGAATAACATGACACAGTCTAAACTAAGAGACCTCCCTCCGAGTGATATGAAGCCGTCCACTAATTACGCAGTCCCCCTGCGGTCGAGTCTATATACTAGGAATATTTTACTATTTCACTATCGAATTGGACCACTGAATTGCATTCACCCCATGTTACCTTTTAATTAAATGTTTTATGTGCGTCGCGAGTAATAATAATACAGGTACTACACGAGTAACAGGGACTACATTAAAGCGTGTCCAGCGGAGGACGCTGCACCGGTCCTGGCTGATGATCCGGAGTAATGTAACGTAAATATAAATATAATATTATTATCATTCATGGCATCGCATGCTGTTGGCAGGGGACGGGCCATCTTGTCGTTCATTGAAGGAGCTTCATGTATGATGTATGATAGTCAAGTGTCACACTCGTCTGTCGGTGCGGATGACACAATATGATATATATATTTTAATATCGCGGCAGTCGCGTCTATCATTTAAGGTATTGTTTATAGATAAAAGCAATATGGAGAACAAATGGTACATTAACATGTGCGATACCTAGCGGAGCGGTGAAACCGACTACGCGCACTACAGCTGTGTAGAGCCATTGACGAATAGAGAAGTGTGTTGTTAGCGCACACTCATGGTCGAAAGCGAGCTGCGGGACCCCGCGCCCGCACCCCGCCTCCCGGGACAGGGACGGGCCGCTTTCTTGCGTCCGCTGGTACGCACCGGTCAGGGCTGCCATCTGCCGAGTGTTCGTTTACAGTATAAAGAGAAAAACGAGCACTAGGAGCATTTTCATGAGGACACTGATAAACATATATACAATTGTTTCATGAGGACACTGATAAACATATATACAATTGTTTCATGAGGACACTGATAAACATATATACAATTGTTTCATGCGGACACTGATAAACATATATACAATTGTTTCATGAGGACACTGATAAACATATATACAATTGTTTCATGAGGACACTGATAAACATATATACAATTGTTTCATGAGGACACTGATAAACATATATGTAATTGTTTCGCACTGCCCTCCTTTCGATCTAACAATTCTAAAAATCCCAATGGGCCAGCGGAAGCTCATAAACTGCATGAAACACGGCAGCACAGCTTCGATAGAGGAGCAAACGAACAGGTGGAATGTGAACACCGCCACCCATAGAGATTTGCAACTGGGCGTCTTGCAGGCGCGTTGCCGGAGGGAGGCAAGGAATTGATAATAAATAACAATGTGGTTCTTTTTCATAAAGTTTAATTTATGTTAAGAGTTTGATATCTAATCTTATACGACGCTCTGCTGTACAAATAGTATTCTTTTTAGTTCGTATATGTGCCACCCCTAGGAGACGCACGGCCCGTCCCGTCAGCCGTCAGCCGCTCACAGCGACAGCCCAGTGTGTCAGCAGGTCATCTTTGTGATGGGCGTCACGTCGCCGGTCCGCGGTCACTGTGCGGCGTGCGGTTCATAGCCGATGAGGCGGGTGAAAGTGAAGCACTTGTGTACTCGCGAGGGCCGCAGGCCACAGCCGTCCGCCGATTTGTTACTTCTTCACTTATTCATCTTTATATTACAAAATCATAATTAAGTATTAAATGTAAAAAAATAAAAAAGCCCGCCAAGTCCGAGTCGGACTTTTACACAAAACCTTGTGTCCGGTGCGTATCCCAGCTGCGTGTACGGCGCCACGTTCCGTGTCAGCACGTGTTGCCTTCATCATGTGATCATTTTATTTTTCCAAGTTACGTTATAAATTAAGTTCAACAATACAGTACCATAGCATAGCCCTCGTGTGAATTATGACATGCGGATGAGCTCCCATAACACACTTATAGCTAACTTCCTGGAGTCGGTCGCAGACAGGTCTCGGATCGGAACAAGTGATATATACCTACTGGTACTTAAATAGGAATTTGACCTTAAACATGTTATTTTGACGGCCGCCTAGTACTAGCATACCATAATGTCAGCGAAACCCGCGGTTCATTAACGCATGTCACGTTATATTATCGGCGCGTTATCTGCGATCTATTTAATTGCTCATTATAATTTGTAGTAATTAGTTGTAAGTAAGACATAGGTGTGTGCGTGTGGGTGATGTTTTACCCCTCGTGTGTGGCAGCTGGTTTGAAATGGTGGATGGTCTAGACGTTAGGAATTTGAAAGATCAATTTCCTATCCGGAATAGTCGTTCTGTTCGAGCAATGCAAGCTTGTGGAAAAAGTGACGCGTGGACCTGTTTATTGGATAGTAAATGGATCGGTTTTTATTTATGTTTTATTTATTAAATGACTTTAATCAAACTATTTGTGTCGCTTACCGAATAGATGGCGCGTAACACTTGCGACACGCTTTGTTCCATCCAACAATAAGTTATGGAGCATACCTCATGGAGCAGCGAACATACATGCACTACATGTGTTTGTACGTTTGGCAGGTCGAAATAGTCCTACGCAGCGGCAACCAGCTGCCAGCAAAGTGTACGTCCAATAGAGGAGACGAAGCAGCGGCCACTGCGCTGTCCCCGGGGGTCCGTGGTGTGACATGATGATACAGCTGTCGCGAGCAGCCCGGCGGCATTTGTCTTCTGAGGCACAACGAACTTAAAGTCGTTCTATCTATAGGAGCTTACCTAAAAATAGTAAATAAATATGAGTCCAGGAATCCTCATTGCTAAAAATCGTACTACTAGTAGACCGGAGGTCATAATGGTGACAATTTAACATTATATCCGTGAGATTGTGCAATATTTATAGTGAGTGGGTCGCAGGCGATAACAAAGAGAGAAGTGTTTGATATTATATCATAATGCATCTGACAGTTGTCTCCATATCACCATGACGTGCTACTGGTAGCGGTGGCCCGCTCACGCCCACAGCGCCTGCCGCCTGCGCGTGTCCCGCTCCGCCCCGGCGTCCATAGTTACGTCGAGACACGTCTGCACAGTACACAGCGCGTCCCTGGGAGCTGACCTGCACTACTTTCTCACGAGGGTTATTTAACACGCTGACTTGTCTATACAGTAAATAAATAGCAATACATTTGGAATGTGCGTGTGATGCCTTGGCGTTCATTTTCCCATAACGTATTAAGATTTTAAACTTATTTGGCTGCTCGGCCAACCTCTCCCCGTGTGTGTAACAAAAGATCAGCTCCACACACACTGTAACATTGTTGGATAACGCTTCAAAGTGCAAGCCAAATTCAAGGTGCAGACTATCAGGGCGAGCCTCGAGCTCTCGGCACCTCGGGCGCAGCGCACGGAATATAAGTTCTGTGAGAATGCCATGTGCCTTGCCTAACGTTCGGCGTGGAACAGCTTGCGCCGGCGCGCGTCGCCCGACCTGCTCCGACTTATCGCGCTGCTCTGCACAACAGTTTAAATGTCGCAGCTAAAGTTCAGCCGACGAAACAGTTTATTGGTATCGGCGCGGCGCAACTGGTCGTGCCTCGTGTGGGCCATTGGGTTAGGGGATCAAGTGCAGTATGAGTGGGCCGCTAATGCCATTGACATCCACAGTCTCCGCATCATGTCCCCCTGTGTTATTGGAATAAAAAGAGGAAAGTAGTAAATCGGCATGGAATCAATGTGAACTTTTTCACCTCAGGCTTAAATATAATTTCAGACGAACATGTTTTTAATTAGATGTAATTGTTTATATTCGTCGAATCGAATGAGAGATAGCTAATGCCTATAATATAGCTAATGCCTATAATATAGCTAATGCCTATAATATAGTTAATGCCTATAATATAGCTAATGCCTATAATATAGCTAATGCCTATAATATAGCTAATGCCTATAATATAGCTAATGCCTATAATATAGCTAATGCCTATAATATAGCCGTGTCGGCTGATTATTTTACTTTATTACTGTAGGACCCGTGTCTGATGATCACTCGAGCAGTAAAACTGCTGAGGTATGAATTTGTACTACAACCGATGGAGGCTGGCGGAGGTCCACTACAGTGATCGCAAGACTCCCGCACAACAACAGTAGCAACAACAACGGGCTCGTGTGTTGTGTGCGCGGACACCTGCGGGCCGAGGGGCGCAGGGCGAGAAGACCGCGGGAGGTGATGATGATGACCATGACGATATTGTGGTCGATTCACCTCGCACAGCTGTGGCCACGATATCAAATCGCCAACTAGACACTGACTGTTCAAGAACTTACTTCAACTCCAAAGACGCCTCTGATATACTGATGATAAAGTCGTACTTTATTGTCGTTAATAATTTAGAGAGATAGCTATGTTTTACGTCCCCGTCGGACATTTGATATTTAGAGGTCTTGGTTAAATGTTTATTTGAACGGGACTTCTTCGCCCCTTAGGTATCCAGAAATACTTAAATACGTCTCTACACATTTTTAATTTGTAACCCAAAAATAAACTTTCATATTTGTAACTTTATAAATTACGGACTTCCATACAAATCGAACCCTAGATTAGGCGTAGAGATATTCCTAGTGGGTGTCTAGTCAATGAGACGATCTAACTCACAAAATTTCATGGCCCTTCTTTAATAGTTTACGCTGGGCGATAATGTATTAGTCAGTTAGGGCGTGTTACCTCGTAACTAGAAAATACAGCAGCTCACGTGAGAAGTAAGTTCACTAATTGTTATCTATATATATTTAAATGTGAATTAAAAGAACCTATCCTATTTTTTATAAATTGCGCGAATGGAGTATTCCTATCGTAGTCAAATTTGGTACAGATGAACATAATATGGAGATAATGTGTAGAATGTTACTATTTTAACATAATATGCAATGAATTTTATTATTTTAAATAAATAGAGGAAAGTAAATAAATGGATTTTTTAGTAAATAAATATGAAGTTGAAATTATTTCTTATGAATGGGTTTTACTTGTTGTGATGAAGTAAGTAGAAAAGGGATCTCTCCCTCTCTCTCGCGCCTCTGATTACATAACACGTGTATATGAAACGTCCCCCGCAATACCTGCTGGGCGTAGGAAGTGAAGTGTGTTAAAATATACGAATTTGTTGTATCGCTGTTATATCTACGAGCGCGTCGCGGGCGGCGTGTTCGCATTCCATACGCTATAGTACACAGCAAGCGGCAAGCTGCAAGCGCTTCCTATTGCTATTGCGTCAGCGCTTCTAGCCTACACAATGAAAGTTAATCGGTAACGTTTTCGCTTTTCCTCGCCCATCCATCTGTCGCATTCATTATATCTACACTTCCATCCGACGTATTATTTACGACATTTGCGTTCATTTCTTATTTTTCTGACACGCATTTACTAGGTCGAACTGAAACACGATGTAACTAGGTATATCAAAGAACCTGAACCGGACGCACTGTTCACGGTAGTCATGATGAAATCTGGCAATTATAATATGATGGGGACGGCCCGACCGGGTAGTTTAGGTGGCAATACAGTATGTTGGTAACAGGGAGCTGGTCTGATGGAATTGGAAGGTGGCTGATGCTGCCTTCGACTGCCTACCTCGTGTTTTAGTTATGATACTATTAATTATTATTATAAATAACAACGATCCTCTGCAAGTTCAGTTGCATGTGACTAATGAGTGCGAAAGGCAGAAGGAAGGTAACTATAACAGCTCAGAAACTGCACTGCACGTTATAGAAAAAGATTTGGATTTTAACCAAGGATTTAGTTAGAACCGTTGAAAATTAATTTTATTTTGCTGTACTTAGGCTTACCAATTATCTTATTATAAGAAATTAATTTCTCGTGTATTCGGTGTACAGCCCAACAGTTTGTAGATATTCGGTGTTCGGCCTGATATAATGAAACTATCATATATTCTGCTTGTAAAGTGTGTTGTCGCCAGAACTATATACACCACTGCCTCCGAAGGGGGTGCGGGTGCGAGAGCGGGGCCAGCACGGTCAGGGAGCTCCCACCAACACGCCGAAACATCTGTTGGCAAATGCCCCTGGGGTATGTCTGTAATCCAACAATTACTATCCAATACATACTCATGCGTGTGCAAAGTACTTGAAATATTACGAGTACTTGTGTTGTTACAAAATATACTGAGTACAACCGTTGTGCAAACCTTTGACTTTTGACCAATGTCCGCCATATGTAAATGAGTTCGTTGTTACAAATTAGCATGTTCAGCGTGTGCGTGTGCGCTGTTGTGTTGCGAGAGGGGATGTGTGGTAAGTGGGTAGTTGTTGTGTACCAGACACCGGACACCAGTAGGAGCTCGAGATGACGAAAGACAAGCAGGGCTGATGAAAGACCGCCAGGGCTGTAATTTTTTGGAAATTGCAGTTTCTGAGTACTGAGCAGGTACAGACTTGTTCCCAACATCCAAGGTAAAGGGAATCAAACAGGAGTTAATCTAATTTATTCACTTAGATTTTAACTGGATATATTATTAACTTGATAGTTATTGAGCCGGACTGTAGATGTGACATGCCAGCCCGCCGCGGTGCGAGTGACGCGCGGTGTCGCTGGGGACAGCGCTCGCCAGTCGCCCGGCGCCCTCCCTGATGACCACAATACTATGTATTTCGTTTGTTGCGTAGTCGCCCTTCGTCTGCCAGAACTGTGGTCGGCTCGCGTGATTTCAGAGACTAATATAACATTGTGCTTGTTGCAGGGTCTCCCTTCGTGGTCCCGCGGCGTGGAGGCGGCGGAGGCGGCGCGCGCGCGGCTGGTGCGCTGGGCGCGTGGATCGGAGCCCGAGCCGCGCAAGATGCCGCACGCGCTGCGCCGCCGCTGGCCCATGTGCCCCTGTCTGCAGGTGCGTACTGCCTACCTGCCTACTATTTGTTTTCTGGCCAACTGACCCTAGTTGTCCACTCACGTCGGCGGCAACATTATCGGCTCTCCACTCACTCTAGGATAGGTGTATTTTATAAACCGAAGAGAATTATGTAGGGTAATTCTATAATTATGTATGTAAGGTAACAATACTCCATACATGTGAGATACCTCCAAACCGAGACGTGCGATCACTGAATGAGGCTTTCTAAAAATGTGGAGATTAGTAAGAAAGATTTTTGGTGATCTTGTTAATGTCATAAGTTGACACGAAAGTTACTCATTACAATAACTTTTACGTATTTTGTCGCGGCTTATTTAATTGTTCAACTAGCTCGACGTTTCGGAAGCTTTACAGCAACCATGGGCACGGGTGGACTGAGATTGCACATGTCCAGATGTCACAAATTATTAAAAGTACCCGATGAATTGCAATCAATTAGTTGTGTACCAGTTACATAGTTTATTAGATATACATTTTTGGTTTTCTACTACGAAACCCTTTAAATGCGAGTCCGACTGATTTTCTTAAATGATAATTAAGTATCGATAAAAGTTGGCAATCAATAAATTAGACTATGAATCACGAACACACAAGTTTGACTGTTGTTTAGTTTCGAGAACCGAGGAGGGCACGACCGGGTTGTTACCCCTCGTTCAAATATATTAATTACCCCTTACCTACCTTAGTATTGGAGGAGGGGTAGATTTTCGTAAAATTCCGTCTTAGCGTTCGAATTACGAATATCTCGCATTTCTCCTATTACCTAATCTACGATTATATTCTTCTTAGCATAAGAGGGGCTCACGACCACCGACGTGGTACGTCCATAAACATCCGCATAGAGGTAATGCCTCTTCCCTGCCAAAGCCACAGCCATCACTCGTTAAGCTGGTTTTATTTGAACAATAGGTCCTCCTGCCGGGCCGCAACCTTGTGTGCCCTGCACTGCTGAGCTCCCTGGCGTACTGATCCAAGTTACTGTCTCGCTTAAGTCCCACCAACCACTCCGACGAATCGTCCACTCGACGTTGCTTTTTTTTAACAGTGAGCAAACGCGGCATCCATCGCTTCGCAAATGTTTATTGTTTCGCAAATGTTGGTGTAAAATGTTAAGAGCGCGCTCAGAGGCCGTGCCTACCATCTCCGCTATCTGCCGCAAATTTAAGCGGCGATCATTTACAACGATTGCTTGAATCTTTTTGATCATGTCCGGATTCGTGACTTCATTTGGAGGGCCGGGCCTGGTGGCGTCTTGTCTTGATTTAAGGTTGCTCTGTCTCCCACGTTAAATCCGTTACCCAGATGTGAATTGTATTTAATTCAGGAGTAGTATTACATAAAGCACTGTTTAGCTTGAATTTAATCTGGGTTGCTGTTTTCCCTTTTAAAACGTAAAACTTTATCACCGCACGAACTTCGTTTCTTTCCATTGTTGAGAAAGTCAGTTCGAATAAGTTCAAATTTGGCGTTTTATTTTAGAAAAGACGATAGAATATAATGGAATAAATTTTGTTTGCTTTTTTTTCAAGTTCACCGTTTCGGCCAGTTATCAGTCAGCCTGGTACATCTTGTACTCATTTTTTACTCACAGGAGACTCGGGGAAACTGGCGCAATGATTCCCCTGGTGTGAGGTCACACTACGTCGTTTGAACAATAGGGCACCACCTCAGAGCCCCGCTCTGACAACAAAAGGGGCCACTTGTACTGTAAAGAGTTCCCATTCTCTCTCATCCGTCTGTAATGTATATGCGATGTTACTATTTAAATTATTATTTCGTAAGGAATTCATACAAAGAACACCTAGTCGTTGCAATATTTCGTTGTAATTATAAAAGCTATCTATACAAGAATTCCTGTTGTAAAGCAACAGCCAGTTAATCACTTGCTCAAACTCGAGCGTCCATCGACCAACACAAGACTGACACAAGGAATGATAAACATCGCGCCCCGTAGCGTAGCCGGCGACAGAGACGGCGAGCCGAGCCTGCACGCATCGGCCTCTGCCCTACCACACTTCTGTCACGACCCGCGGGTCATCCCACTTGTCCCGTTCCTTGGGGTAAGGGGGTTCTAGGACGGGGTTTTTTGCAGCCATTCTTCCAGGACGACACGACATTTTGTAATTTATTGGCCGCGTGGTTAATGTTTAGTGAGGTCGCCAGGATAGCAGTGTCGTCGGCGTAAAACGCGATGCTGAAATCCGTGGATTTGTAATGTCACCGAGTTGGGTCGCTACTACTGTGCTCGCGGGGAGCCTCCCCGTGAGTGCAGTACTAGCGACCCAACTCTGAACTGCCGGTCTCAGAAATGGAGCGATGAATGTTACAAGTTTCCTGGGCACGTTATTATATTGTTAATGAGTTTATAAATTAAGACGGGCTTAATGACGCTGTCAATATGCATTTTATACCTAGGAGCCTTCAGTCCTCGGCGTCGGCGGAACAGCTGGCTTAGAGTCAATTCATACTAGCGCAAAGTCGAAGCGCATCGAAGCGTCAAATTCCTCACAATCAAAGCGAAGTCGCACGAATGCGCGCGTATTCGCGTGAATTAGCGCGAGAATGCGCGCTTTTTCGTGACATTAGTGGTGTACACCAGTTGCCAGTTGAATTTTTGGACCAAATAAATTAATTTCTCGTCGTTTTCCATTGTGATTCACTTCCGACACAAGACAGTTTCCGTCCGATTCCGATTGCCGACTGAGCAGACGGCGCGTAGTTGGCCTAATAGCCGCTTGGCTTCGCGCGAATGCGCGCGCACCAATCGGAGTTGCTCGCGCGCAGGCGCGCGAATTCCCTCGTATGTTCGTGAATTCGCGCGTCTTTTTTATTCATTGGAAGAAATATGTGCATTACATTGTGGAAATAAGGGTGAATTTGCTATATTAAGTTTCGGATTGACGCTTCGATGCGCTTCGACTCTGCGCTAGTATGAATTGACCCTTAATCTTGACGTCAATTCCAACCTCGAGCGTCTTAACGTGCTATGCGGTGCATAGAAAGATGGAAAAGGCTGGGCGAAGTTGAGTGCAGTTAAATAAGACAATACACTCTTGTATAATTATAGTATAAAACTGTGTGTACATCATAATTCATAGTTTTAGTGTTGGGTTGATAAAAATGCGGTTTGAAAAAGATTTGTGGCCAGCATTTATTGCTGTGACGATAATGTTTTTGAAACTCCTCATCGCGCATGGCGAACGCATTATCGGCAGAGCGCGCCATTCTCTTCAATATCCACCTGTATCTGAGGTCTATCCTGTTGGAATTCTCTAATATACATAAAATAAGTGCCAGTCGAGCCATTATTTTATTAAAAATTACAGAGTAATGTTTTCGAATACTAATAATTTAGGTTAGTGAAACTTCTTACACTCCATCCGAATCTCGATTTCCAAGCCGAGACGTCAACGTCAAACTATGATCAAGAGTACCAAAAACGAACACGATCGAGAAAT
Organism: Eumaeus atala; assembly: GCA_017140195.1. Taxonomy (NCBI): domain Eukaryota; kingdom Metazoa; phylum Arthropoda; class Insecta; order Lepidoptera; family Lycaenidae; genus Eumaeus; species Eumaeus atala. The sequence continues at coordinate 23,002 of JAFELO010003810.1, forward strand.
CACAATTTCAATTAGTTACGAAAAATTTCGCTGCAATTGAGTCAAATCGAGCGCTAGTGGCGCGTTCAAGTATACCGATCGACAGCTTCTCGATCCCAATTTCAAATTACAACTAGGATCGAGTGTCAAGAGTAAGCCAGCAGACTTCGTTAGTCGCTTCTAGTGTTGCAAGTACTGGCATGTGATCTAAGCATAAGTCTCCAAGACCCCCTGGAGGTTCCAAGAGATTGTCACATCCAGGACGTCTGGCGGTCGATTATGATGTTCTGGCAGACACGTGGCGACGTTATTGTTATTATTTCATGATTAATTAGTGCTAAAATGCTAGTGACTGTGAGCGGACGTACTGGTGTTACACAGTACGACTATGCGTCTCTGTGTGTCAGCTGGTCTGTGCGCGACAGTCATAGGTTCCGTCATAATTGACATACGGCTTAGACGTGTCGCGCCTGGCCGCGTGCAGTCGTGTGCAGCGAGTACTTGGTGGTGGTGTGGATCATGCCCAAGAGGAAGGGCAAGAAGTCCTTCAAATATGTGAGTGGCCATTGCTTTGTCTGCGATGTTTGTTATATGTATGATTATTATGGAAATGTACAGGTGTTGTAAGATTAAAAAAAAAATACAAAAATCGGGATTTTTTCGTCATTTGGTAGGTGTAGTGAAGCGTGAAGCGTGCCATCCCGCTCTGCCAGGTGATACTTGACCTCTTCACCTTGACATTTCCACAGACAGTGACACTTAGGCGGGAGATACCGTTGGTATAAAGGGACTTATGTTAAACTGAATTCGGATGGGGCGTGGGTCACTGGAAAATATTCGATGAGATGTACTTTGACCGACCGTTAAGGTTATTTACTGTTTACGCTGTGCTTGAGCGTTTGTAACTAGAGATGCGATTACTACGACGTAGCTGCATTGGATGTGCACGACCGCAGTCACCTTTAGTCAGCTAAGCGACGAGAATTCACACACAAGTGCCATGATAAACGGTCGCGTATCGTGGTCTGATGGGTGGCATCTGATGGGTTTGTCTGCAGCAGGCGCTGCGCGCGTCTGCAGTCAGTGCAGCGTGTCTGCAGGTGGCGCGGCGTATGTCTGCAGCCAGTGACGGGACAGTGGCTGAAACTGATTTTTTTTCTACCATCGCTCATTCGCTCGCTGATCCAGTGTTGGCCGAACGCTTTAACTTCGGCGTTGTTCTGTTCCAGCAAATTACAACATAATGTGTTGTAATATGAAATGCAGGAAAACTTACAAACCATTGTAAAGTAATGTTTATCTAACAGGACAACGCGCTGTGTGTGTGTGTGTGTGTGTGTGTGTGTGTGTGTGTGTGTGTGTGTGTGTGTGTGTGTGTGTGTATGTGTGTGCGCGTAAGTGTGCGCACAACCAACAGCTCCAGCCCATTTCAATAAAACTAATTTTACGGATTTTATCGCGGTTTATTGAATTATTTATTTAGCCCGACGTTACAGTAGCTATACAGCAACCACGGTCACGGGTGGACTCACCAGTGGTGGTCACCAGTAGTTTTATTGTAATGAGTGACATTCGCGTAAACTTAAGACATCTATAGCATTAGTCCTCTCTCGACATGTGACGCAAGCAACAAATAAAACAACAACACAAACACAAGTACACGTGGAACTTAAAACCAGCTTCGGCGCTAGAACGCGGGCTCTCCGCTCCAGCCTCCAAGCGGTCTCTGCGCTCCAGCCTTAAGCGGCTCAAAAAAAGCTTTTATTCTTCATAAATTTTTCGCTGTTAGCGCTTGTTCTTCGACCTCGCCTGAATGCGTCATTCCAACGATTAACGTCTTTTTTATGAGATAGGGGGCAAACGAGCAGGTAGGTAGTGACTAACGCCGCTGTTAGACATCTGTAAGACTAGGCGTCTTACAGACGCGTTGCCTGATATGTCTTTGGAGGACATCTATAAATGACCTTTAAAGTGTTTCGTTTGATTCGTCCCTGACAGTCAGGTGACATTTGTAATCAAAAAAATCACAGCGCGAGAATGTCTCCGACGTAGATCTATTTCCAGTAAGACACGACAATGTTAAATATAAGAAAAAAAAGATCGAAGGGATTTTTTTAAATTGCAATATACCTTTTTTACTGATAAGTAATTATGTTTTCAGTTTCAATTATATCCCTCATATATAAAACCATTGTCTCGCAATACTTTCTGAATGGCCTGGAATGGCAGTGCCGAGGAGCCTATACCAGAGAAGTCACAGAGCACCGTAACAGTCGCAGTCTGTGGGCTACGGATTGCCTGCGCGAGTGCGCCGTCCGCGCGGCTGCGGCGCCTGCTTGGGCCGCGGTGAATCCGGTCGCCGTGGGGCGCGCGCCCCTCAGTCGGGGACTCTTCGCCGGGGGAACTAATTTGTATTTATAGACTTATCTCCGGCGGTTATTTGCAACAGTGCAGTCGTTTGGTATATGCTGTAGTAAGGGAAGGCGTTTAAGTTTCAGCACCAGATCTGTAGTAGCTGTAGAACGGACGCCATTTGTCGAAATTGGACGTCATTAACTAGCTTCGATCATCTCTGGAATGTTCATTAATTATTTTTATTGGACATTAATAATGTAAATGAAAGTGATTCATCATCTCTGAGTGTAAATTGTTAAAGTTAGGGACATGGAATTTGGTGAATAGGGCCGTTTTGTTGAGTAGAAAACCACTAAGGAAGGAATTTTGTAGTTATCTGACGGGTTTTAACGCGATACTTAAAGCACTTAGTAGCAGGGCAAAGTTTTTGTAAATGCCTTGCTCGACGTTTCGACCGGATTGCACCAGCCGTAGTCACGAATCAGCCGAGCACGGTATTACTAAAAACTTACGATCAGATGTGAGTCTTGTATCTCCCCAGTTCCGTGCGTAGTTCAAGCTCTGATGCGAGCACTGGTCGCAGTAAGGCGCGGGTTGCCCTCGTCTGGTTGATCATTCGATCAACCTGCGAGCCCATTCGCAGCGTGCGATCAGTGCTGCACCCGAGGTTCACGACCGCAGACCTCCAAGACAGCTCCATGCCACCCAACTTGAACCGCCCCGGCTTGTTGCGCCGCGTGCTGACAAATAGAGATGCTGTTTTCTCCACGTTGACAGACATCCTCCATTTGTCGAGCCACTCCGGCAGTCGATTCAGTAGCCGCTACATTCGCCCAGTTGCTAGCTTCGGCTTTCAGGACGAGGAAATGTAAGCACTGTCGTCAACGAACAGCGCCAGCAAGACACCCGTTTCGCCCTCTCCCATAGGGTTGTTGAGCATCGGAATGTCGTTGGTATAGGCCGCGTAGAGGCAAGGGGACAGGCAACTGCCCTGCGGCACTCCACCACGTATAGCCCGCTGGGAGGAATGTCGCCCCTCCACCGCTACCCGAAAGGTTCTCCCTTCCAAGAACGACGCCACTAGTCTTACGAGAGCCAGCGGGACGCCGCGGGGGACCGCTCCGGTAACCGAACTTTTCGTTCCTTATTGGGATACACAGATTCAATCTTTGGAGCAGTAGCTGCTCGAACAACTAGGCCACATGCGACAGTAGCGTGATCCGCCGGTAGCTTCCGTGTAGTTTCCGAGACTTGCCCGGCTTTGGGAGGACGACGATTTTCCCTTCCTTCTAGATATCCGGAAAGTGGTACGTGCGGAGAACGCCGATGGCTACCCTGGTGAGAGCCACGGCTGTGCACCACAGCATCATCACCAGTGCTGTGGGAGGGATATTGTCGGGGCTTTTCGCCGGTGCCGACAGCGTCGGACCTGGTCGATACGCTACTCCATCGCCAACGACTCCGCAGGTGGGGACTAGGACGTCTGGCTTTCCAGCCTTCTATTTTGGGGCCGTGTTTTGGTCGGGATCAGCAGGCTGAGCTTAAAGCCCCCGAGTCTTGCCTCCCTGAGGTAGGGACTTCAATTATTGCTAAAGTCACAGCAGAGTTCTCACATGATGCCGTAAAGTGACATTTCCGGACTCACGTTTCGTGCGGTTTGTGAGTAGCCGGTGGCCTATTAGCGGGAGGTGAAAAGGAGGGTAGCACATCGGCATAATCGGGTAATTGTGCTGTACTGTGTGTAATACACACGCGTTCCCCCCTCGAGCGATGGGCTGCGATGGAATGCGTTGTTCGTGTAACGAAGTCCTGTCGCAACACACCGATACCGCAGCCCTCGTCAGCTGCAGTTGTTACCCTGTAGGTGTTACGCGCTCGGCCAGGCGGTGCGCGGGCCTTGTCGCTAGTACGTTCAAATAGTGGCCACATTGTTCTGTGCTACAATTATGTTTCTGGAACGTGATCAAGTAAACGTTTTGTTTCTTTATTATTTTGTATAATGCTCGTTGTTGGTGTTGTGTCGCGACCTGCTCGCGCAGTAAGTCACTTATTGAGCTCGTTTCAAATAGCGAGGCGAGACGAGCGCCCGGTGAAGTCATCACACTAAATATGACTTACTGTGTATAGGGCTGCCACTCGGCTCCAAGCTTAGCTAATTAATATTTAACATTTTTTAGGGTTCCGCAGCCAAATGGCAAAAAAGTGGAAGTTTCAGTAGTAGTTTCATCCACATGTTACAGACGTTTTTAGCCTACGAGAGGTTACGGTTACTGTAGGTTTGAAATTTGGAAAGTAGGTGTATTTTATAAATAGGAACGAAAAGCTGTAACAAGTAAGATTTTGGAAAATAAAGTTCTTAAAAATAGCCTTCCCTACATGTAACTGAGGGATGATATTTCTTTTTTTTTTTTTTTTTTTTAGATTTGTCGTGTGGAGTGTAATTGCAGACGTCCTTCTAAATTGTATGGCGGTTTCTAAGATTTTTGTTGATTGTGCTAATACTTTGCGAGAAGTTAATATTGCTGCTAAAGTGGTACTTTTTGTGTCGCCCCCACATCTAACTTTTAAACTACCAAGGGGATATTTGTAGAAAAGAAATTATAATTATTTAACAAAAACTTCCAAAGAAAATTGGTTTTAACAAAATGGATATAGTTAGATCTTGGAGGTCGAGCTAGTTTAAGAGATATGCGTTTTTGGTTTGCTGCTATAAATACAGTTATTTATAGCTTAGAGCGGTCGGCAGTGAGCGGCCCCGATAGTCTCAGTAAGCTTTAGCGAACTGTCATTTTAAAAATTGACTGTGCATGTGCGGCCCATTCTTACATTGCTTTGCCACTCCGTGGACCTTTCCTGCCAGTAGGTTGCCGCCTGCTGGCTTTGAGTTACCCAACAAGCATAGGTTACATGGATGCGTTGCGCCAGCCTCTCACTTCCATAGAGCCCTCATTAGACGAGGGAGTGGGGAGCGGCTCCTACGAGTGTTCGCAGATAAAGTTACGAGTATTTGGCGATCGTCGAGCGAATTGCAGCCCGCAGGCGTCGGCCGCTCCACCTGCGGGGCAATCGGTGCTGCACTTGGCCTTTGAAGTCACTCGTCTTCCCCTACCCCCCCCCCCCCTCGCTTGCGTTATGATGCTGGACTGATGCTGACATTCCACGACATTTCCCAGTGTTGTGTTTGCGTTCATAAAATGTTCGTTCATGAATGAACAATGGCACCGCACGCAGATCAAATATCCGCCATTGTTCGCCTCGCTGTTTATTTTGTGTTAATTGAACTTCATATTTTATCGCTGTGTATATAAATTGTTTGACTTTCGTATCTGACTATTATTTTGTATGACGCATGTGCGCAGTGCACTGATTTAGTGTTTAAATTGATATTTAGGATGATTCCTTAGCCAGTACTTTTTATGATATCACAACGAAAGAAGATTAACCTTGAAAGTAATTCCTACGCACACATTCGTAATATTATATCTGCATACAGTATGCTCTATTTATGTCGTATGTTTACAGCAACAACAAACAACATCACCACATATTCTCGCCAGTTCGCTGATGGCACCCTCACACATGTATCCCATCTCCTCCACGTACATAACTCAACTCATACAGACACGCCGATCGCGAAGGCGCCCGACACCACCTTCACGCAGTATCTCGTGATCATAGTATGTCAGGCTTGGTCTTCTTTACTTAAGCAATCAATATGAAAAACAAGTAGTACATAGTTTATAACATTGCCAGCCCTAGGAGTAGTTTGCGACAATGAGTTGGCGAGACGTCAGCCGGAGCACAGGACCCGGGTGCGGCGGCTCCCGGCCCCTCAGCGTCGTTTGTGTTCACGTGCAGAGCGCCCATTGCCCATCTACTCGTACACACAGCGTGATATCGTTTCAAAACACTTTGTTTTGTGCAATTTTCTGAGAAATCTGTTTTTGTTGATGTCATTATCGATCTTTGTTGTGTACATTGTTGACTGTTGTCGATGTCATTATCGATCTTTGTTGCAAACTTTGCTGACTGTTGTCGATGTCATTATCGATCTTTGTTGCTAACATAGTTAACTCTTTTCGATGTCATTATCGATCTTTGTAGCTAACATTGTTGATGTCTTAAGTTTACGCTAATGTTAGACATTGATTATGTTCATCACTGGATCCCAAGCAGAGGGAATCTTCTCTATTGATTTGGATGTTTTTTTAATCTCAATAGCCTCACGGATCATCCTTGCAAGGAATCGGTGTTCCCTAGTGAGGATTTGCGGTTTATCAAGTCTCATGTAATGGCAGGGGACAACTTCAGCATGCTCACAGACCGCAGATTTTGTAACACGTCGGTGTTTGATATCGGCTATATGTTCTTTAACGCGAATTTTTATAGATATATAATATACATAATCAATTCAAAAAGTAAAAAACACCTCAAGACAGCAAGATATAATCAGTACTGTTTGCGTTCATCGGAACAACTAAAACTATAATTCTTCGGGTATTTTTAAAAACTTGGTCATCTCAGTCCACACGTGACCATGGTTGCTGTAAAGCTTCTGAAACGTCGGACTACAGAAATAATTTAATAAACCGCGATGAAGTCCGTAAAAGTAGTTTTAATGTAATAACATTGTTGACACTTGTCGATGTCTTAATCGATCTTTGTTGCTAACATAGTTGACTCTTGTCGATGTCATTACCGACTATTGTCCACATCATTATTCGGATTGCTTTGACTGCTCGCCGGGCGATGACGACGAGTACAGATATTTTGTAGAGTAGAAAAAGGGTCGTCGATGCAAGTAGTAGAAATACCAGTGCTTATTTTCTGCGTCTTACGCGGGTGTCGATAGGGCAATTATATAGTTGTATAAAACCTTCAAATATTTGCTGAATATGTTTTGACTTATAAACTAATAATTTCTGTGTGTGTCTTTATGTATATAATGCTGAGGCAATCTGAAGCTTAATGTAAATATGATACGGCTTAGGGATCTTCTTGAAGAGTATCACCGCCCATAGACATTTGCAAGACCTAGCCATCATCCATCTGTCATCTTTGACTGTAAGGCTTAATGTTCTCTGTGTTGAAGAAATGTCACTCTTTTTCCTTTTGGCGTGTTTGAGGATGTATATATTTCTGAATGGCATATAGCGTCAGCCATCCCAAATATATTCATCCTCACCTTCGCCAAAAGGAAAAAGAAACACACTATGTTGTGCGCATTATACATTTCCTGTAGTTCCAGTTTACCTTGTGATTGTGTCTATGATGGTTATGGAAAATACAATATTCTATTGAGATATCTAGTGTATATAGAACCGCGAACACGTTTTATTTGTAATTATTGCACTTTCATTGAGACTGGAGGATCACGTGGTCACGCCACAGTACACCAGGTGTCGCTTAGTTCACTTCGCAGTTGCTTGTCGATAAATAATTGTTTGCTTTGATATTTTATTTTCTCTCCTCTTTATATTTCTGCACATCAGTCCACAATCGAATTTTATGTGCAGCTCAGGACAAGAGTCTGCTTACTATAGTACTACAATGATGTCGATAAGTGATAAGTGCGAGGTGGTGGGAGCCGACAATGTTAGACGGGGACGTCGATAAATGTATCACTAGTGTTAAAACCCCAGTTAAACGTCGCGAAGTGTTGTTGTTGTTGTTGAGAAACAATCATCCGACAACAATTCTATTTAAAGTGAAACGAATTGGGCTCGAGAATGGAAGCGCTCCCGACTCGCGGCTTCGACTCCCATCGTGTTAACGCATGGCGACGAACAAGTTGTGCGGCGGCGGGGAAACTTTGTGATTCAGCATCATCACAATCCGCCTCGCTACGTCTCGCTGCGGGGCTTGTGTGTGTACACTCCAACAGATTGTGTGTTGTTGCAGAACGATGAGCCGCCCGAGATCACGTACTGCGTGGTGGGCGGCACGGGCGGGTTGGCGCTGCAGGCTGTGCCGCCCGCGCACCCCATGCCGCCGCAGGACGAGCTGGATGCCAAGTTCACCGAGCTGGTGGTGCGTACTGCTTGACTGCACCTACTGTATATGTTCTATTCTAATCGGATGGCCCTTCGACAATGTAGGCCTAGCGTTGGTAGGTACTATGGGCCCAGTGAGCGACGCCGACTGCCGACCCGGCTGTCGGCCTGCTCCAGTCGTAAGCAGTTAGCAGTGCCGGCTACTACACCAGCGGGAGGAGCGCGCGGAAGCGGCGCGGCGGGCGCCTGGGCTTTGCGGTCACGTTTTCTATACACATTGGCATCCACATTTCTATGACATTGTTCCTTAAACTTGACTCTACGTTGGTCACCGAGGGTTGTGCAATATTCTGATGGCCATCGTCAGGCACTCGGCTAACGTAGGATCGCAGCTGGCCGGTTCAAGTGGAGCAATAATCTATCTGCTGATGTGTTTACAAGTACCTTTCTAATGTAGCGACGAGGTGCTGACAGCAGGTGTGAGGTGGTAGACGGATATCTCGCGTCACGCAGTACAATAGTGAACTTGTTGAGTAATTGCTAGTCGACAAAAAGCACCCGAGTTGTTAATCTGTCTGTGGAACTGTCTATGTATGGGATATATCATGGAATAGTACTTACTACTCGCCTATGTATAATTCGTTTGAAGCATTTGTTAGGTTTCATAGGCAAGCATGGGAATACATAGATCATTAAGTGTTAGGGTTTGTGTAACGATTGTGAAGCGGCGGTGGACTCGGCCCAGCACACCCTCGAGGTGTGCCCGAGATGGGCGGCGCTGCGTCACGATCTGACATCAGTTGTAGGAGGGGACTTGTCAAAGTCGAGCATCATCGTCGCGATGCTCGGCAGCGACGAGTCCTACCAGGCCATGGCTTCCTTCTGCGAGACCGTCATGTCCCAGAAGCAAGCCGACGAACGGGTGAGAGGGGAGGCTGCCGACGCGGCCTCCCCACGCCGACGACGAATGGAGGTGCGAAGGAGGCGCTATCTTCAGTAGTGCCCCCGTGTTTCGTGTCGGGCCGGGATGGGAACTCGGTACACTTCATCAAAGACACGGCGTCGTGGGTACTGTCATAGAGTAGCCGGACAGTCCCCATGGAGGTGAAGTCTGGCCTTTTCGCCGAGGCCAGCCTGTCGTAGGAGGGGTCCTGTTGTCTGCAGATCCGGGACCCTCCAATAATAGCGAAGCTGAAGGCTCCCGTAGAGGTTTAGTTGGTATTGCTACCCAATGACCGAGTCCAACATAGGTCTGGGTGTCTACACGGGCTCCCAGGTATGATGCGTAAATGCATTCCCCTGCGACACCAAAAAAAAAGGGTTTGTATTATGTAATTGGCGATATGTGCCGGAAGTTAGCTTTTCTTATTTAAGGCATTTATTTATTTAATCAAAATAATTACTATTATTATCTGCCAACTTACCTGCCACCAGGAAGGCCTTTGCGATAGAACTTTGGTGACAGGATCAACAAACTTAATGCATTTTGTACTGCCTCCTAAGCAGTAAAGTTTTATCTCACGATGCTCCCCCCCCCCCCCC